>PVLA01006852.1:56500-115786 GCA_004027455.1 Hydrochoerus hydrochaeris | reverse complement strand
AAGGTGTGGTCTTTAGTAGTTTTACTGATAAGCATTCTTGCTTGCAAGCAAGAGAATCTTGACCCTGACTCTGGTTATGGTGAATTCTCCTGACATGCAGGTATTTAAGTGCCAGAGCTAGGACTCGAGCCAGGGTCTGATTTCTAAACCAAGAACGTTTTATCATCAGCGTGTGTCTGGCAAACAACACCCCCCCCCCCGAAAAATGTTACCTACATGTACCAATTCCTCACCATGAATGTAGTCATCATGTATTGAAAACATGTACTCATACAAATTAAAAAAAATTTAAACAAAAGGTGTTTTCCAATTCACACTCACCGAAGTGCCTGGCGCCTAGGACTTTTAGAATTTCTGGCTGGCCCAGGACAGAGGTGAATCACTGGCACTATCAGGGCTGCAGGTTACTTGCTAAATGGCAGCTGGGCTAGTACCGAGTCTTCCTAGGCCGGTCACCCCAACTCTAGCCAGTCCCGCCACCTTTTCCCCTCTGGAGTCGGCTCTGGACTTCGGCTTCCTGAGTAGTCTGCATGACCGGCCGCTCATCTGCTCCCTCCGGGTCCTAGCGCTCTGCACTTCGCAGAGCAGCTCACTGGTCCGCGCGGTTTGGCCAGACCACCCCCCCAGTTCTCCGCCTACACAGCAGGGGGCGTGGCATATGGCCCCTAGCTCGTGATTGGCTAGGGCACAGGCGCTCCCCTTCTCCGCCCCCTTCGGCAGGGTGAGAGGTCAACACAGCGCAGGTCTACTGAGGCGACCATGACGGGGCTCTGGGCTGGGAGCTTAGCGCTGCTCGCTGCCGGACGGCGTGGGCGGCCGCCACCAAAGCAGCTGATGCAGAGCGCGGCCCTGTGGACCCTGAAGGTGAGGAGCGCCGAGGCTCCCTGGGTCAGGACTTTACTGGGCTGCCAGCCTAACCCTGCTCCGCGGCTGCCGGAGAGCGCTGGCCGGGTCCTGCAGCCTCCGTGGTTCCCTGAGCGACAATCGCGCCTCTCCTGCCGGTCCCCGTGTCCTGGGTTCGGCCACAGTGTGCGCTCCACGCTTGCTCATCCTCCATCCGGGAGTCTGCGCCAGAGCGGGAGGGGCGGGTGGGGGGTGATGTCTCTTCTTGCAGTCGTGGTTACTTCCGCGGATCTTGGAGGGCAGTGGCTTACAGAGGCGGGCAGAAGTGCGTTTTCTACTGTCCTTCATACAGCTATGGCCTTGCATTGGCGTTCCAAGATGTATTTTAGAGTCCTTCCAGTTCCTGTGTTCTCTTGCCTCGTCCCAGCTTTGAAGGGACGCTGTAAATAACTATTCAAGAAGAGTTAGGGTTATGAGTTTATCTTAAAATATTACTCGATGTCAGGGTCGCTGATATTTATGTGAGTTGAAAACCTGATTAAATTGTATGACTGCATAGTGTACTGTATGTGAAATGCATCCTGTGAATTTATTTTTTGTTTCTGTGTAGTGGTTAGCCTGATTTGAAACACATTGTACACCACTGTTAGGTGTCATGTTGGCATCTTGACCTACAGGTTGGTGTGTTTGTATCTCCTAATTCGTTTTCAAGTTCACGTGGAATCTTATAAATATCTGGGTTTAGACTACTTAACCTTTTTTATTAATAAGGTTTAAGTTATTTGAACAATTCAGAAAGCCATCTGTCGCCTGGTTCAACGTGCTTTCTAAACTTTATTTTTTAATTTAATTTTTTTTGTCCCAGGGATCAAACTCATGACCTTGCGCTTGCTAGGCAGGCACTTAGGCCGCTGAGCTAAACCCCTGGCACCTCTAAACTTTCTTTAAAACAATCATTCAAAAACTGCCATATAACTTGTTTTGTGGCCATTGAAATTTAGAATTGGAAGACATTTTGAGATGATCTTTCTTATCTTTAACTTTTTTGGGGGGATTCTGGGGATGGAACCCAGGGCCTCATGCATATATCTACTGTAGAGTCCAAGAGGAGGCCCATGTGGGTGATGTGAAAGCTGGAAGTAATGCCTGCATTTATATTTGCTTAGCCTGAGCTTCAGAATGCCTGGTTTTACTGTTCTTGATATTACCAAGCTAGTTTTCATTCTTTTATCTTTACTAGATTTTTTTTTTTAAAGTACTAGGGATTGAACTCACAACCTTGCACTTGCCAAGCAGGTGCTTATGCTATAGAGCTAAACCCCCTGCCCTTGTTCTTTTATCTTTATAATTCATTTGTTTTTTAGTCATTGGTGATCACATCAGTTGCGATTGTAAGATACAAACTGAGGCAGTTTGTCCAAAGTCTGGAGTTTGGAGTCATGAGACTTTGTATATCAGGTCATTTTTTGAATGCTTATTATTACCTATTGTTTCTTAACAAATCTTTATTGAATACATCCTGTGTTCTAGCTCTACAGAATGAACATGATTTTTGCTTTCTTAAAAATTTTGGTCTAGGGGCTGGGAATTTTGCTCAGTGGCATAAGCACTTGCTTGGCAAGTGCAGGTACCAAAAAAAAATTTTTTTTTTTTTTGGTCTTAGTAGTGACAACAAGTAAGTGTAAAATGCTAATGAGAAGACCTTCTGGTACTGTAGAGGGATTTGATTAGGTCAAGACTATTTTGAGCTCTGCCCTAGATAATTATTCTTGTGCTTTACTTGGATTTAATTTATTCAGTCCTCACAATAGCCAAATAATTCTCATTGACAGATGAGGAAATTAAAGCACAAAGCATTATGTGACTTGTTCAAAGCTGTACAGCTTTTACAGACCTAAGATTTAGAACTCTGATTTTTTTTTTTTTGGTACCAGGGATCGAACTCACGACTACGCACTTGCCAGACAGGCACTTATGCCACTGAGTTAGATCCCCAGCCCTAGAACTCTAGAAGTAATTCTTGTTGTGCTTTATCTGGTAGTTCTGGGACTAAAACCCAGGGACTGTGTGTGCTAGGCAAGTCTCTACTATTGAGATACATCTCCAGCCTCTAGAGAACTAGTGCTCTTAATTATACTATACTGCATAAGTTAAGGGAATATTTTCCTTTGGAAGTAAAAATTCAGACAAGTTTTGAAGAACTAAGTGACCTTTTTCTCTAGACAAAGAGAGAAGTGATGAGAACAGCACTTGTAAGGGTTCCATGGCCAGAGGGAACACAGGTTAGAAGACCTGAGAAAAGCCTACTGAAGCTCTAGTACAGATAAGGTTAGTAGTGGCAAACCTATGGCATGCATGTTGTTTTTCTTTTAAGACAAAAGATATTAACGTCTAAGTTGTTTTTTCTAAACTAAAACTTAAGTATTCAGGTTTAATTGCAGTGTTGGCACTATGATAAAGAAGGAGGTTTGGGGTTGTAGTTTGAACTTTGCCTCTAAGAGGCTCGCCATTGCTAGGCTAGATGATACTGGAGAGGTGGGCAGAAATCAGCCTGCAATGAGCCTTCTTTACCCTGTTATGAGGTTGGTGTTTCCCATAGAGCAGTGGGAAGTGTTGTGCTAGAGGTAGGAGGGACGAGACTGACGCCAGAGAGGCTGAGAGGAAGTTGTTACTGTTCTCACTGTTGTACACTTGTGCACTCACTGTGTCATAGCTTTGATGTTTTCTATTTAGTTTCTTCCTTTTAATGTGTTTGCAGAGACTGCATCTTGTGTATTTGATACAATAGTTGCTGAATGTGTGACATTAGACTAGTATTATGTTTGGGCCAGCAAAGAATTCATCCCTGGAGTGGAAGCACCTCTGAAGATTACTGCCAGCACCCCGAGGGAGACCTGAGCTGCTGCTTAACTTCTTCTCTTCTATGAGTTTGGAATGTGCTCTGCTGTATCTGTTTGAAGCAGAATTTTTTGAAGATGTTAACCCTTGTCCCTCTCCCCATTTACCTTTTAGTTGTGGAAAACAGACAGCTAACTCTATAGACTACTCTAAAAAAATCAGTCCATTCTTTGAGGCAGTTAACAAGGCTTGTTTATTTTTAGGATCTGTAGTGTTTGCCTTTAAAGTCTTACTTGTTTTATGTATCAGCTTTCTAAACACATTTTATTTAAGTACCTAATTTCATTTAAGTACATTCAGTGACTAGAGGATGTGGTTTTATAGTAATTCATTTGATTATTGAACTTTTATTTGCTATGTATGGCTTTTATATATTATGTTTTATCCATGTAACAACTAAGGTAAAAAAAATCCTAATTTTACAGAAGAGGAAACAGAGCTCAGAGTAGTTAAGTAATGTAAGGACACAGTTGCCTGAGACACATTGTTAACTTTGGACAGTGTATTTTCAAAGCCTTGCTTTTTCCAATTGTAAATTTTCTCTGACTTGAGTAAGAGTCTTATTGTGTGGTGTATCCAGAGTTTGAAGGTGTAATCCATAGATTTCTTAACATTCATGATTAGTTTGTAATCACTAAACATGGAAGAGAATGTTTAAGCATGTCAGAGTGCTTTAAAAATGCACAGAGGTAAGATCTTTCTAATATTTTAAGAAATTTCTGCCAAGTAATTTTTTTAGGAAAAAACAAATGAAAAGCATTCTAGGGTTATTACATAAACCAGTTTCTAATGTGATAAAATATATATAGATATTTACATATAAATGGAAGTGTATCTTAATAGGAGAACACTTGTCTTTCCACTTTTTTGGATTTCATTCTGTTTTTAAAGAGATTGGGCACAGTGGTAACAATTGTGATACCCCTTTTCTAAATAAGGGTGAAAGATGGTAACATTTTTGATCAAGAGAGTGAAAGAAATGGGGTTGTTGAAATGGTTCCAGAATGTGGGAAGACGTAGATGAGCATGTGGTATTTGAACAAAAAACTGATTCAGACTAGGATTCCATACTGAAGCAATGCCAAGTCAGAAGCTAGGTCAGTTGCATTTGGTATAATCAGGGGAGGAGTGTGGCAGTGTGGTTGAGGGGAAGTGTGTGAAAAGAAGTGCTAAGAGAGGTACAGGGTTGCACGGAGACTTGTATTGAGAACTTACCTAATACTGGGAGCCCAGCTGTTGTATTTGAAGCAAATAGGGTTTATGTTTTGTGTGTCAAATGTCTTAGTGGGGATGAAGAGAGTGGAATCATGGAGACTAGTCAGTAGACTGTTGAAGGAGTCCAAACTACAAATGATGGTAACTCATGATAGGGTGGTAGCACTGTACACTAAAAGGATATGAGTTCATTTATATGAAATCTCCAGAATAGGCAGATACATAGAAACAAAATACATAGAAACAAAATGGGAAGAGAAAGAATCTGGTGTCTGTTAAGTTATGGGGTGCCTTTCTGGGGTGATGAAAAATGTTGTGTAATCCTAGTGATGATAGTTTCATGCCTTGAGTTGTATATGTATTTTAAAGGGGTAAATTTTATGGTATGTAAAGACATTGCCATACAGAATGTCTCTTAAGTCATTTTCTTTTTTAAATTTCATTATTTTCTTAAGTCATTTTTTTAAGCTCCTGAATATGGCAGTGTCTTAGAGATAGAGAAGGGCTGAGGCTTGGGAGAGGAAATCAAGATAACAGTTACAATAAAATAACTGCTTTAAAAAATTTAAAAAATAAAATAACTGCTTTGATGGCATTTTTGAGATACAGAGGGTTGGTTGGTTTTATTTGTGGTTTATATGGTCACGTAATGGGTGCAGAAAAGAGAATATGAGAAACCAACATCATAAGGTTAGTAGATTTTGGAGTTGTTGAAAATGCAGAGGAGATTGAAAGCTATCTTCATATGCATTATCTCATTAAATCATCAAACTGCCTTCAAATGATTCTCATTTTTAGGGCTGAGGTATAGAAAAGTTGAGTAACTTGTTCAAGATCACACGATTAAGTGGTATATTTAGGATTCACACTCAGATTTGTCTTTAGTACCTTTATCACACTTTAATAAACTTAGCTATAAGAAGAAGGGACAAATTTTTCCTCCCTCCTTCCATCTTTTCCTTCTTTCCACTGAGGATTGCATTCAAGGCCTTGGGCATGCTAGGCAAGCATTCTCTCTCTGAGCTACATCCCTAGCCATTGTAAATTTTTTTTTTTGACTCTTTTTTGGTACTGGGGATCGAACTCATGACTGCGTGCTTGCAAGACAGGCATTTATGCCACTGAGCTAAATCCCCAGCCCCCATTTTAATTTTTTTGAGACAGGGTCTCATTAAATTGCCCATTCTGATCCTGAATTTGCTGTCCTCCTGCTTCAGCATTTCAAATAGTTGGGATTACAGTTAAGAGTCATTATATCTGGCTAGAAAGGGCATATTTCTATCTCTTGAGCACGAAAATTAGTTCATTGTTGGTAAAAGTTATGGAAAAAAGGAAAACATTAAGCCATACTGATGTCCTGGTGCTAAGATACTTTTCCACAATAGCTCATGCTGTGTTTCCTAGAAGCAGCATGTATTCTTTTTTTGTTGCTGGCTTCTGTCTGTCTGTCTGTCTGTTTGTCTGTCTGTCTTTTTGAGACAGGGTTTCTCTATGCAGTTCAGGCTGGCTTTGAACTCACTTTGTAGCCTAGGCCAGTCTCGAACTTTTTCAGTCATCCTCCTGCCTCAGCCTCTCGAGTCCTGGAATTACAGGCATGTGCCACCATGTCTCACAGTAGTGAGTACTGTTGTCCTTGGTCTTACTAACTCTTTTTCTTGTTACTCGGCCCAAGCTCGCTTTGCAGAGCCAGTTTCTCCCTTACTCTTCATTTTTGCTTTTTTGAATCAACTTTGCATTCATTGCCTTTTGCTCATTTCATTCAGTTCTTTGTTGTAGAGGAGGAAAATCTGGACTCTAACTTTAGAAGGAGAGGTAAGCAACCCAGAGCCTGGCACTGTATAGTTGACAGCCACTTTTTAGAAGTAAGCTACCCGATAACAATGGGAAGGACTCAGTCCCTTTTTTTTCTGGGCTAGTTGTTCTACTTTTATGGTTCTGTCTGCTTTAAAGATTTCTACTTCTGGTTACTGGCTAACCAAGGATGTCCATACTTTTTAATTCACATGAGTATTTTTTGTTTTTCCTACCGAACATACGTGCTGGGCAAGCATTCTGTCACTGAGCTCCCATCAGCCCTTATACTTTTTTGGGGGGGTAATAGTGGCAAAATATAGTTTAGATATTTAGAGCCAAATATTTTAAAATAGTAGTAAAAGAATTCCAAAAACCACATTCTCGGTTATATGTAGGAGTCCATCATCTATCTTGGCCAAATGTAACTTGAAATAGACTTGATTTAGTTTTAAGAAATGTGTGACATAGGTGCTGTTTAGTCTATTTCTACATTACTTGGAATTTTCTGAAAGTGAATATAGGGTACATTGATTCAGCTAACTCAAACATTCCTCAGAGTGTGGTTACTTAGAAATTTCTGAATCATTTTAGGTTAGAAATTCTCTGAGCCAAATTTAGCCTGGTCCCTTTTTCATGAGCCCATCTAATGTGTTAGAATCTATACAACCGGAGGTATTTGTTCTGCAAGCTGCCTAGAAACTAAAAAGTGTAATTCATTATTTATTAAAGTTGATATTAGCACTTTGCCTGCAATTTTTCTTTGTTTAATCTGAAGAGTTGAGTTGTTAGGCCAGTGTTATCATCTTTGTGGACCCCTTGTTCAATTTGAATGAAGTACTTGTCTTTCAGTAAAGCATCAGAGGCTCTCTTATGCACATATACTAAGCTCTTGGAATTTGTATAATAGTGGATGAGGTCAGTAAGGGAACTTAAGAGAAAAGTCATCTGAGCTTTTATATGCTGGCAGAGAGTAGGTTGTTCAAGTCATGATGGTATGAGGTTTTTTTGATTCAACTTTCAGAATTCTTTCCAACATGGTATTTCTTTTCTGAGTCCTCCTTCCCCCATACAAAGGCATCACCATTTATTCTCATTTTCCAAAATGAATTAGAATAAATTTCTGTCCCGACTATGTTTTGTTTCTTGAAGACATATTTGGTTTCAGCTGTCAGGAATCAGTTATACATGCTTTATTTATTAGTGATTAAAGATATATATATATATATATATATATATATATATATATATATATATTTATTATTATTATTGTTTTTTTCTTCAACAGCACTGGGGTTTGACCCCAAGGCCTTTGTATTGAGCTACATCCCCAGCTCATTTCTTATTTTTTGTTTTGAGACAGGATCTCCTAAGTCGCTTACTTACCCAGGCCGGGCTCAAATTTGCAATCCTTTGCCTCGGCATCCTAGAGTGCTGGGATTATAGGCATGTGCCACCTCACCTGGCTGTGCTTAAATCTTATAACCATCAAAACCTATCCCTTGTCAGCATGGTGGGACACACCTGTAATCCTGGTACTTGGGAAGCTGAAGCTGGAGGATTGCGGAGAGTTCAAGGCCAGCCTGAACTACATAGTGAGACCGAGTCTCAAAAAACAAAACAATACACCACAAAAAACCACAAAACCAAACCTACCTCTTTGACCTTTGGAAAATTTGGGCCTTGAGACTCAATTTTCTCATATTAATTGGTGTAAGATATTCTTTTTTTCTTTCTTTTTTGGTCTTTTTGAGACAGGGTTTCACTGTACAGTTCAGGCTGGCCTTGAGTTCACTTTGTAGCCCAGGCTGGTCTCAAACTCACAGTGATCCTCCTGCCTCAGCCTCTGGAGTGCTGGGATTACAGATATGTGCCATCATGCCTGGTGGTGTGAGATATTCTTGGTCTTTAATAGGAACATAGTAAAGTTAATTTTCTCTCCATTTTCAGTTCATTGTTCTTTTAGTTGGTTTTATTTTATAAAAGGTATTTTTCATGTCTGTTACTTTTTTTTTTTTTTTTCTTTCGGTACTGGGGATTGAACTCAAAACCTCATGCTTGCCAGGCAGGCACTTATTCCACTGAGCTAAATCCCTAGCTCACTTTCTTTCATTTTTGTTTAGAGATTACAATTTGCAGTTTGAGGCTTAATTGCTTATATCTTTAGAGTTCATTTTATTTTATTTATCTACTTATTTTTTATTTTAAAGATAGTAAAATATAACAAAACAAGACAGAACAAAGCCAATCAAGGCAATGCAGCAAAATTGGTACAGAACTTCAGAGCAGGATACCAGGAAAACAGTAATAGCTACCATAGTATATCTTTTTATCTTCACAATAGTTGTCTATTCAATCAGCTATAGCAAAATCAAACCAAAAACAGAACACTATAAAACCAATCCAAACAGAATTTTGAATAGAGCAAAACAATCAGAACAAAGCAAAACTGTGAAAACACCATTGGCCTTCAAAGACAAGATAGAAGGAAATCCCCCAAATTTGCTATGTTGCATATTGTCATCCTCCCAACAGGTGCTCAGACCTCTGGCCCCAGGCCTGCAAAATCAACCAGACAGTACACACCTTTAGTTGCTTTATGATCCTTAGTTGATATCAATTCAGCCTGTCCCCCCAAACCAGCTGGTTTCTGGAGGGTCGCCTCATGGGAGGCACTAACTTTTCTCTTTCTGGAAGCTGAGCAGCTTACTGGAAAGGCTGGCTGGTTGGCTTCTTGTTGGATCCTCCCAGTCCCAGCATGGCTGATTTTTGGGAGGTACTGACTTTTCTCTCTCGAGTTCATTTTAAAATGTGTTAAAAACATTACTTCTTGAGTGATTATCCTAGAAAATTCAGAAAGATAGTACTGTATGTGCTGCTTTTTGCTTATTTTTTCTTCTTTTCCTTTATTCTTGAGTCTAGCTTTACCAGTGACTACTGGATAAATTGTTTTCTTAAACCTTGGTTATAACTTTTTAGTCATTTTCTTGCTTTCCTTTGTTCCCTCTGTGGTACTGGAGATTGAATCCAGGGACTTTGCACTAAGCTGTGTCCCTAGGCATTTTTAGTTTTTACAGCATTTTGAGGTAGGTTCTCATTAAGTTGCTCACACTGGATTGAACTTGCCTCAGCCTCCCGGAGTGCTGTGGTTATAAGCGTGCACCACCACACCCTGCCAGTGAGTCATTTTGTTAATGTTGTAAAGCATTAAGATATACTGTATCCATGTTTATGATATATTAGGAATAAACTAGATTGTTGTATTACTTTTGCATTTTTATCAAATTCCTTTTGTGCCAGAAAAATAAATCATGCTGAAAAAAAAATCTGCAAATAAAACACATTATTATTATTTTGTGAATTGAAACTGCTTCAAGGAGACACTTTTATTTTGTATTTGATAAAATTCTTTGTGTAGGTGACATTTGTAACTGTATTAGTCTCATGCTCATAGAGAACTTTCTTTAGATCTGATTGGCCCATTGACTGTTGTTTTTGTATTTTTTCTGGAGATTGTTCTGATTCCTTTGGTATTTCTTATGTGTCAAGAGGAGAAGTTTGTAGTTATAACCTTTTTTCCAAAATTATGGTATTTTGCTTAGTATTATATATAGTGAGTGATAAAACATTTTAGCTAGAAGTAAACTGGAAGAAGTACCTTGAAAAAATATTTTAAAGCTCACTTACACATTTATTTCACTTTCTTTCTTTCTTTTCTTTTTTTTTTTTAGGGCAGAAATATTTTATTTCACTTTCTTTTCCTTCTTTTTTTATAGCGTGCTCCACACGGTTCAAGGCAGTGCTTAATTGTGTCCCATGCTCTCAGTTCGGTGAGACATAATACAAATGAAAAAGTAAGTATTTCAATAATACTCTCAACAGCTAAGTTATAATGGTAAAACTTTCTTGTTTCAGCATTATGTTCAGTGGACAGGTTCAATTGTATTAAGGCGGGTACCAGGGATTTAGCTCAGCAGCATAAGTGCTTGCCCAGCAAGCGCAAGGTTTGATCTCCAGTACAAAAAAAAAAAAAAAAAAAAAATTGTGTTAAGGCTGTGTAATTATGTATTACTCTAGCATCATAACTTTCAATCTTTGCTCCATTTTGTATTGTAGGCCACAAACTGTCTTTTTAATTTTGCATTTATTTCTTTTTTATTTATTTCTTTTTTAAAATTTTATTTAAAGAGAAAAAAAGCAAAACAGAAAAAAGGGTAGAAACAATACAGAATTTCAGAAAAAAAATAAACAGTAAGAAATCACTAGTTGATAAATAACATATTGTCATCTTAGACATAGTTGTTTAAGTTACAAAATTAAAGCATACAAAGTGAACATTCAAACAGTGAGGCTGCAAACAGTTCTGTTCAATGATCCAATAAAAACTTAGCAACATGGTTATCAATCCTACACACTTAAACATAAAGGCTGCATTTATTTCTATACCAAAAATTGAATACATTTAATGTTTCCCTTTTAGCAGAATAGTTGGTATAACATTCTTTCTTAAACACTAGGCAGTTGGAAGGTTTTAATTAAACTATTGGGTTTTTGTTGTTGTTTCATTTACTTAATATGTCTTATTTGGCTTTAAGGCAATTACACATATTAAAATTTTCTGGGCAAAGGAATTTCAAGTAAAATCCTGATACATGATTGTGTTTGTTAGTTGTAATAGAGCTACTGGGATTTGAAGTGGTGATAAGAAATAAAACATGGTTTCCTGATAATGTGAGCCTCAGAGAGGTCAGAAGAGTTCTGGTTGAGACTCTGCAACATTATTGTTATGACAGTATAACTGGTAGGAGTGTCAGCTGAGTCCAGGCTGGCTGACCCTGTCTCAAAAAAAATTATTTTTATATACAAGCAGTATAAATATTGAGATACTTTAGATCTTTCTTTTTCTTCCTTTAGGGTCTCACTATGTCAGTCAAACTGGCCTTGAAGTCACTATGTAGCTCAGGTTGGCCTCAAACTTCCAACAGTCCTCCTGTCCCAACCTCCTAAATGCTGGAATTACAAGTACATGCTACTATGCCTGGGTTAGATTTTGTGTGTTTGAGTAAAGTCTTCTGAATCCAGCGTATCTTTTATACTTTCTAGGATAACTTAGTTTGACTAGCCACATCTGAAGTGCTCAGTATCTTCATGTGGTTAATATCTACTGCATTGGATAGTGCAGGTTTAGATGGATTAGGTATGAATAGAATTTGCTTTTATGAAATCTGTGATTTAAAAACTTCACCAGAGGCAATATACATTGAAGTTCTTTTGTATTTGTTTGTGTATACTTGTATTGCATTGCAATCTAAAGCTAACCAGCTGTCCTAATTAGGAACACTCTTGGAGTACTTAGTTACCATTTAATAAATAGGGCATATAGCTTAGTGGCACAGTGCCTGCCTGGCAAGCGTGAGGTTGTGAGTTTGATTCATAGTATCAAAAAAAAGTTCATTTAACATAGAGGCCACAGTCTGGAGGGGAGAATACTACAAGTGGTTCAGTCATTTTTCTTTAATCAGTGATAGCAGTCCTCACTATAATTGGTGCTAGAAAGGGTTCTCACTGATAAAATTAATAATATTCAAGATATGTGTATTGGCTATTTTAGACAGTTTTTCAGATTTAGTAGAATAGTACTGTACAACAATCTAGTGACCTTTCATTCTTTACCTCTAAGGATAACACTCAAAGTTGACCCCTAAATGAGAGTCTTGTGTTTAGCCAGTGGCCTGGCATATTCTTGATGACTCTGATAGTGTGGATGTGGTTAGCCAAATCAGCATGAACTCTGCCTCAGTTGGAATCGTTCTTGCTGGCTGTTGGATCATTATGAAATATGGCAATTTGAGCCTTCTTTGAGATTATGGAGTAGCTTTTTTTTTTTTTTTGGCTTTTTGAGACAGGGTCTCTCTATGCAGTTCAGGCAGGCCTTGCACTCACTTTGTAGCCCAGGCTGGTCTTGAATTTGCAACAATCCTGCCTCAGTCTCCCTGGGATTACAGGCGTGAGCCACCACGCCCAGCTATCGAGTAGTTTTTAATATTCTTTTTATGCCTGCTGGCAGAGTTTGGCCTAGGACTTCTTTTTGCTATAATCTCATAGTAAAGTTACAGGAACAGCCGACTTACCTCCCATGTTGGTGACCATCGATGATTATTAAAAACTAAATGATTAAATGTCATAGCTGTCTTGGTTTAGGACATTTAAAAAGATAGGAAAGCCCTTGGGATCCAGTAAGAGGGACTTATTTTGTTGCAGATATCTGAAACCAAACCTGTTCCTTGCTGTCTTTGCCATCTACTTTGTGGTAGATTTGCCTAAGGTAATTGTGGAGAAATTGTATGGCTTCTCTAACCACTGGTGGATGTTTTTTCTTACTTATTGGTTGAAAGAGCTGTATAATCAGACCATGTTGGTGGCCATACCCTTCACTTGATGGTATTTAATTAAACCTTTCTCCTTCCAGGGACTCATTCTATCCTTGAAGCCAGCCATTCATTAAATGATAATCTGTTTTATTTATTGTTACAGTCTGCAACTTGACCTGTTCTTTAGCAGTATGTGTTTGTTAAATAAATTGCTTCTCATCTGAACCTATCTTTGACCTTTCACATTTTACTAATGATTCATATCACGTCATTGAAACAAGTGAAATTTAATCATTACCAAGTTGAAATTAATGGTAATTTAGTTGAAACAATACCAGTTTCATTGAGCCTAAAGGTAATATGAGCCAGTACTATGTGTACTACAGTGTGGTTTTCATAATAATAATATTAAGTGGCATTAATAATACAATGTTTGAAAAGCATCACATCATTAATCCTTTGATTATAGTAAATCATGGTATACTCTGATGTGACTAACTGGGTGTAAACTCCAGCTTTATTATTAGTTAACTTTGTAAGTAACTTGGGCAAAGTGATTGGGCCTCACTAAGCCTTGATTTTCCCACTTGCAAATTATTAGGCATATTATTAGAATTGACTTTATAGGCTATTATGAGGATAAATAATTGTAGCAGATGGGTTAGTATACAGCAAGGATTTGTCCCAGTGGCTAATATAGAGAAAGCATATACCCTAAATATTAGCTGTTTAACATTATTCTTAATAATTCATTTTGTTCACTTGAAACGTGGGCTCAAAATCCCTTGATAGTAAGCATAAGTTGGGTGCAGTCTTAAGCCTGCTCTTCCCTAGGACTGATGAACCTGCTCATCGTGGTGTGCCCCGCTCAGAACTGTTTGGTACGCTTAGTCGCTGGGGTTCTGGTGCCACACCTCTACCAAGCACCCAGTGAATGTGTCAGCGCAGTTCATCTGTTGCTCTCTTGGTGCAGTGAAGTGCCAGCTTTGATTTTAGACCACAGCTGTGAAGATCTAATCCTAGCAAAGGAGAAGGAAGGATAAAACAGAATGGATTAAAAAGAAAAAGAACTTAATATCCTGAGGAAAGTTTGTACTCCTGATACCATCATCAACATAGTCACCAAGTGGCTGCTTTGGAAGCCCCCCTATATCTCTTCTGATGTGTGAGATCCCTTCTGTCTTCAAGTTTCTGGCTTCTGATTCATAATTGTGGCTTCATATTTTCCTCCCCTTTAGTGTGCCCTACTTATGGTCTACATATAGCTTAAAGTCTTAGTTCCGTAAGTGCCAATTAAGTCTTTTCATCATCTGGACTTTTTGTCCTATAGCTTTGTTTATTATAACTCCCATACATATTGAGTGATTGAGCCACACTAAAAATTCCTTGTAGTTTTTGGTGCTGCCTCTTCTTTTAATGTCACTGCCTTTGCACATCTCCTCCCCACACTTTCCTTTCTCTCTACTCGGCGTTCTGGACACCATTGCAGTACAGGACTTGAGACCATTTGTTATGATTGTGCCACATTGCCCATTTGATGTTTGCCTACAATTGTTGATGCAGATGGTGAGTTTTAAAGTTAGTTTAACTGATTTATGTATATATTCTTTGTTATGCTTAGCCTATCTAGTAGAATATGCAGGAGATTGTTAACTATCCTTACCTTTTGGGCAGGCACCTGAGTGTCGTTTTAGTACTTTTAAAATTCTTAACTCTATGTGTGTGTACTTTATTTAAAAGAAAATTTTATGACTAGCAGATTACTTGAGGGTTGAGGGTTAGCTCAGTGGCCTAGCATGTGTGGCCTTGTGTTTAATCCCTAGCACTCTCCACCCCAAGGATTAGTTGATACGATGAACTTTATTGGCTTTGTACACTAATTAGAAATATATAAATAACTCTGAAGAGAGGTCTTTCAGGTTCAAATAATTTGTTTTGATAGAGTTTTTTTTTTTTTTTTTTTTTCTAGTTAGATAGGGGCATACTCCTGCATTCCTGACAGCAGTCTGGCCCATGGCCCAACTGGGTGACAATAGCTATAGCTAATACTTACTGAGTACATATTACATTACATTTTGAATACTATTTAGAACAATGTAAGGGTGTTAACTCACTAGTCTCACAAACTCTTGTGGTAGGTGCTTTTATTATCCTTTTATTGCCAGGAAATGAGGGTCAAGAAGGATGTCTTACCCATAGAAGGATGCACAGAAGAACATATGGGAGTGGTAGGGTTCCATCCCAGCAGTTTGGCCTGTGGAACAGAAAATGGAATGGGATTCTTATTTAATCTTTATAATTTCATCATAATTTGTTGTACGTATTTACTCTAACAGATTTTTAATGTGTAACTTCTAGCAATGCTGTTCATGATGCATTCATCAAATGTAGTCTGTTAAACACTTCATAAAACCTCAAAGGTTTACTGTGTGTGGTGATGCACACCTGTAATCCAGCATTCAAGAGATTGGGGAGGAGAATTTCTTCTAATTTGAGGTCAGCTTGGGCCACATAGTGAGTTCAAGGCCAGCCCAGAATACATAGTGAGACTCTGTCTCAAAACAAAACAACAACAATTACAAAAACTTTGCAGTTTTACATGCAGTTCAAGAAAATATAAGGACTGTTTTATTAGGATATTCTTACTATTTAACAGCTATTTATCATGACCATTTGGATACAGAAAGGTAGATGATTTTGCATCTTTGAAGTGAGTGTAGATTATTTTCAGAGCCCATATGATCTAGTCTCTGAATTGCTTGGGTTCCATCAGGTTAGGAGTTCACCAGTTTTTAAGACTTGTCTCAGGTTGGTGAAATAAGTCATGTGTGATGTAATATACAACCAAGACTGGAAAACCTTTTCCAATTCTGAGATTCTGGGTTTTCCCTTCAGGTGGAACTGCTACCTTGAGTTATGTTACTATTTTTATAAAGATCTCATATAACTTTAACTTTTCTTTTAGAAACATAACAATCTTTTTATAGTTACCTATAACTTTTGATTCAGTAATTCAGTAAGATTACATACTTATATGCATTTCATCCAAATTACTTATGACTGTATAGGTGGTATGTGTGTGTATGAATATGTGTTTTATAAAAGGGATTAGCCTACATGATATTAGAGTTGGAAAAAAACCCATTAAATCTCTTTCATTAGAGTGTTGTCCCTTCATATATGTGGAAATCAAGACTTGCAGAGACTCACAAGATCTGGGCTTGTGATTTAGGTTTCTAGATATATACTGGATGTAACCACTGTTATCTGACATCAGCTGCTTCAAAATTTGATGTTTACTCAAATTTAACACTGCATTCAAATGGGATAACCTGGTTGGTCTTAACATCTTCGAATATATAGGTACAGCTGATGTCAGAGATAAGGAAGATCTAATGTAACCCAACAAGACATATACAAATTATACTTACTAGACTTTATTTTAATAAACAATTCAAGACACTTAGGATTCCCCAGATTTTAGAAAATATTTGTTAAGCAATTTTTTTCATCTTCCCTCCCCCTCCTCCTCCTCCTCCTTCTCCTTTTCCTTCTCCTTCTCCTTTTTTTAGTGAGACAGGGTCTTACTGTGTGTGTAACCCGCACTGGTCCTGAACTCATAAACTCCTGCCTCAGTCTCCTGAGTACTAGAATCTGTGCATGTGCCACCACTCCTGACTTGTTAAGCATTTTCTTAAAATTTTTAGGGATCTGAACTATTATTTGAAAATTTGTTGTTGTCAATAGAATTTATAGATACTCCTTAAATCAACTTAGGACTACTTTAATCTAGACAACTGAGGCTTTGATGAAGTAATTACAGGGCCATATCCTACCAAACAAGTTTAGTTGCTTCCTGGTTATAAATGAACATATTATTCATAACATTTAATATTACCATAGGAAGAAAATGCTTATTAGAATCATATCCATTGTTAATTGTGGTAAAACTTGCTGTTTTCTGGTCTCCAAGTAAGAGTAACAGTTTTTAATTTTTTTTCTCCATTCAGACCTTCGATAAAATTCTGATTGCTAATAGAGGAGAAATTGCATGTAGGGTAAGTAGAATTTGAATCATATTTCCAATTTTATTCTATGAAATTTATCAATATTAAATCCCTTTTAAGTATGAAATTCTGTTAATAGATAATATTTTTAAAATAGGTTATTAAAACTTGCAAGAAGATGGGGATTAAGACAGTTGCCATCCACAGTGATGTTGATGCTAGTTCTGTAAGTATATTTTTACTCAGTTTAAATTAAGACTTAATTTTGGCTCAAACAGAACAAAAATGAAAGATACTCGTTTTTTTTCTTGGCCTGGAAAATGTATATTCAAGTTTTAAAACTATTTAATTGTTCACTTTTTATTAAGCTAAATAAAAGTATTACTCTGTCTCTATAAGTGTCTTTAACTATTGTTTTTCAAAGCTTTAACAATTTAAGACTAGACTAAAAATTTGCCAAGTTGATTGTTGGTGGGCAAGTAGATTTAAGCAAAGCATGAGAAAATTCAATTCAAAGATTAATGAATTATTTACACAATGCTCCCTTATGAGAGCTTTTTCCCCCCAGCATAACTCCACTATCACTAAGGGAATGCTGTAATTGTTTAACCTTTCCTAAAAGCATTAATGTGTTCAGCTGAAAGTATGATAAATGAGAGATAGGCTGATGCTAATTGGATGTGAACAAAAGAAGGTATAGCATAAAGCAGTGAATGATAAATAATTTTATTTGGCATTTTTAACACAGCAGGCATTTTTTAGCTGTAATGAACTATGATGAGTCTACAAAAAAATCCCATGGGAAAAGAATGTGAATTATTGGGATCTTATGGAATGAAATGAAGAGGTTATACTCTAAGTTACTGTTTTTTTAAATTCTTTCACACTACTTTTGATAATTGGACATTCTGGTAATGTCAGCTTTCACAGAATAGTAACATAAAAGAGTTCAAATTTTGTGCTCTTTAAATTTTGTTTTTTTTAGAATTACGTTATTTTGTCTTATTATAACTTTCTTTTAAAATAACAAAGTAGAAATAATTGCAAACTAATTTTCTTTAGATGTTAAATATATAATTTATTTGACAAGTGCATTTAAAATATTTATCTTTTACCAAAAAGCAGTTAACTCTGTTTTGATATATACTATTTAATTTTTTTAAATGTTTGATTCTCTAGCTTCTTTGATAAAATTTAGCTATGATTTATAGTCTTCATAGGATACTTTAATTGGTACTTGAAAGCATTTATCAGCTTCAAATTCCTCCAGTGAAAAATTTCTTAGTGTCCATGAATCTCCTAGTAGACTTAAAATTCATACTTCTTGTCTGTATGTATTTTCATTGTAGTAGCTCATGAAAAAATTTTAACCATGGATAAATTGAGAGGAAAAAAATCTGAATTGTAGACAATGATTTTTATTTGAAGTCTAATAGTAACTTTCATTTATTTGTTTTTCCATATTAAAGTGTAGTTAGTTCTCTATGCTGTGTTTTTTTAGAGGAGACTATTGGTATGAATGATCAAAATTCATATTTTTATTTTTTTCCTATATACTTATACTTCAGTGGTGGTATTACAGAGTAATCCATTTATGTAAGGCATTACCCTAAATAGTATGGGTAACTTGCCTATTCTTATATTACTAGCTTCACATTCTGTGCTAGATAGTCACTTTCTAGATTGCAAAAACTAGTTTTAAAAGAATTACTGTAAGTTTTACATCTTTCTCTCTTGTATCTTTCTCAAAGCAGATTTTATAAGTTTATATTTTAAAGACTTTCAGCCATTTCAGTCTGAAAATAGTAGTGAACACATCAGAGAGTATAATATATAATTTAGAGTATGATTTACCAGGTCTCAATGGAACCATTTCATTCTTAGTTAGAACTCCAATGGTAGGGCCAAAGTGAGGAAAGGTATCTGATTTCTGCTTCAGTGACAAGACTGAAAAGGTGAATTCCCCTAATAGCATTTTTTTTGCTTCCTTAATGCATGATCACAGAGATTTCTACCATATCTAAATCAGCTTTATAATATCAGTACAAAGAAGTTATACTATTCAGACATATTGTTATTGTTTGAATATTTGTCTTTAAGAAGTTAGCATTTTAAATGTAGCTTGGAGTAAAAACAAAACAAACAAAAAAGCCCCCAAAATCTTATATGCTTTATGTTAATTCTATAAGTCGAAGCTAATAGAAAATATTTTAATAATTGGCTGAGAGGTCTTTTAATTTTATGTTAAAAATAAGTAAATTTTAGTTAATCAGAAAAAATGTTTAACAGTTACTATACAAGTTAGTAAGTCTTACAAACAAGGGAATTTTGTAGATAATTCATATTTAAGGGAAAAGTCTTCCCTTAAAGATGATTTTGTATAGTTTTGTTCTTTCAGTTTCTTTCCCTCAATATATTAATATTTCAGAATGGACTCTAGCATTGTTGGCTCTTCTCTTCCATGTGAATTGTACGATGAACTTGCAAAATGCTGTGTTCCCTTCCACCCTCCCCTAATTTTTAGTTATTATGAACAAACCTTTCTTAAACATATTGTACACATCTTTTTGTGAGCATATATTTTCATTTCTCTGGATAAATACCTAGGAAGGAATTTCCAAATCGTTTTGGTGGTACTGGGGATCGAACTCATGATCTTGTGCTTGCCAGGCAAGCCCTTATGCCACTGAGCTAAACCCCTGCCCCCTTCTGAGTTATTTTGTAGATGTGGGGTTGGCAGCCTTTTTCTGTTTAGATAGTAAATGTATTTCTGTCTGGAGAGTGAATGTATTTTGATTTTGCAGGCCATTTTGTTGTCCACTGCTCCTGCTGCCCTGCTTCCTGCTTCTCCTCACCCTCCCTCCCTTCCTGTCCCTTCTCCCCCTCCTCTTCCTCCTGTTTCTCTTCCTCTTCCTGTTCCTCCTGTTCTTCAAGCTCCTGTTGTTTTTCTTCCTCTTCCTGCTTCTCAACCCATTAAAAATGTACAAACTACAGTTAACTTGAAGGCTGTACAGAATAGTCCTTGGATCAATTATGACCTGATTTGGGTAGGCAATATTGTTCTAGACTCTGAAATAAATAAATGCATACCTAACTTTCTAAGAAACTATGTAACAGTTCTTTCTGTAGCACCCATATCATACTTCAGCCAGCCTTGTGTTGTTTTTGAGACAGGGTCTGGTTGTCTTGAACTCACTTATGTAGCCCAGGCTGGTTACATAACTCACTGTGTTCCTCTTGCCTCAGCCTCCTGGGTGTTGGGGTTATAAGTGTACCCTCCCATGCCCAGCTTCAACAGAAGTGTTTGAAAGTTCACCTTGCTCTGTGTTGCATCCTTGTCAATTCTTGGTAGTACAACTTTTTATTTTTGTTATTTAGTGACTGTGAAGTGCTATCTCATTGGGATTTGTTTAGATTTTCTAGATGAATATTGGTAGTGGATATGTTTTCATGTTTTTTTGTCATTCATTTATATCCATTTTTGAAGTGTTTGTTCAAACATAATGAAAAAAATTAAAGTAGTATAAAGAATATTGGGCTGGGGATTTAGCTCAGTGGCACAAACACTTGCCTGGGGAGTGTGAGGTCGTGAGTTCAATTTCTGGTACAAAAAAAAAAAGACTATCAATGTACTTTTCACCAAGATTAATATGTCACTAGAATTTGGCATATTTGCTTTTTATATCTCTGTGGTATATATATTGTATATGTCTTTTTTCCTTTTTGGCTACATATGTTGAAAATAATTTACATGTATTGTGGAATTTCACTCCTAAATACTTTGGTATACATCTCCCAGGAATAAAATTTTTTTCTACTTATCTGTAATATCCCATGAAACCTAAGAGAGTATATATACACCATATTTGTTTCCCCAATTGACATAAGTGCCTGCCTTGTGAGCATGAGGTTGTAAGTTTGATCCCCAGTACAGAAAGAAGGAAAGAAAGAAAGAAGGAAAGAAAGAAAGAAAGAAAGAAAGAAAGAAAGAAAGAAAGAAAGAATCAAGCTGGGAGCTTGGATCTCTCAGTAATGTTCTGCATGAGTCCAGCTGAAGACCTAGAGCCCATGGCAATGTCCTCTATGAGTTCAACTAGCGGCCTAGAGCCCAGGGCAATATCTCATGCAAGTCTGTATCAAGGATCTGTACTGGGAAGACCCAAAGCTCAGTGATGAGAGCTAGAAAGTCTGCACCAATGGGATGAAGATCTATGCCAGCAGGCCAGCAGGCCAGGCCAATCCTGGTCTCCTAAAGTTTCTGTAGTATGAGGATAAAGGGACATGCACTGGAGCCAGGAAACGATGCTCACAGTAAAGACCAGAGCTCCCCCAAAGAACTGTAGCCATCCTCACCAACCACAAGTACCTGAGCTCCTTTGACAATGAGAACAGCTGAGTTTATATCAGGAAAACTAGTGTGAAAAGCTTCTCTGTGAATGTCAACAGCAAACCATCTTCCCATCTAGTTCTCCTTTTATGTTGTTGGCAATGATCCTTAGGTGGGCCTTCCACACCCAGAGCCAGCTGGGTGTTACAAGTTGCCTATCACATAGGGCTTAGTTTCTTAATCTGAAATAATGTTCTTTTCTCTCCTTTTTACATTTCATTTCATCCTCTTGATGTTTTGAAGAATCCAAGCCAGTTGGTTTATACTGTATGGCTATTTCCTCATGAATGGATTTGGATTATTTTTGACTAGGATTCTCCTTAAGTGGGGTTACTTCTTATTGTAGCATATCAAGAGGTTCCTTATGTTGGATGTTGGATTAGCTATCGTAGGTTTATTTATTTATTTTTTCTTGTATTTTTGGTACCAGGAATCAATTGCAGTGCATTGTGTTTGCTAGGAAGGTACTATACCCTGAGCTACATCCCTGGCCCTGGTTGTACTAAGTTTGATTGTTTGGTTTTATCAGATCTTTTTATTATAACAGTGTATTTTTTCCTCTTTTTATTTAGTACTTTCTAGGGTGCATCTTTTTTTTTTTAATTTTCTTTAAACCCTGTTTAATATAGTTTTTTTTTTTTAAATTGTTGTAAAAATGTTGTTTTCATGATTGTGAATCTGGTTCCAGTTCTTTTTCATCTATTTGTATATCAATAGTTAATATAAAAAAAATCTCGGAAATATCATTATGATAGCACAATCAGCAGAAATTACTGACGTGCAGGCAAACCATAAAAGGTGCAGTTCTCCAGAAAGCACATTTTGTGATTGAGTTTTGTTGTCTGAATATTCTTTCCCATGATGCTTGATGAAAGACTCAATTTTGTAAACATCAGTGTGCACAGTCTCACTACTATGCAGTCTCATGTCCTTGGACAGGAACTAGGGTGCATCTTTGAATCTGGTATTTTTGTACTAATGAAAATTGCCTGAGTGGATGATTATTTTGATTGCATTTGTTTTTTATTCAGTTGAGAAATCTGTTTTCAGCTCCTTTTTGAATCTGCCAATGTGTTTTTTAGTATTGCTTTTTTTTCCTATGTATGCTTTTAATATTTTTTTTTCATTACTAATTTTTGGTATACTTATTTAAAGGTTGTCTTATTTTACAACTTATTTAAAGGTGTATATATTTTCCCTTTTTTTTTTTTTTTGTACCAGGGATAGAACTTACAACTTCACGCTTGCAAGGCAGGTGCTTAAGCCAGTGAGCTAAATTCCCAGCCCTGTCTTAGTATATATTATTTTGAGTTCTAGTTGTTTGGTTGCACTCCCTTATGATGGATTTTTCCCTAGCATGTGTAGATTTTGACTTGTGACTTTATATTTGATCTTTATTATTGAATTTCAAGATCGGTTGGGTTGCAAAAATGCCCTGGTAGGATGGGTGTTGCATTTCCTTTGTCAGAATTTCCAGGGTATCATCACTGATCTGGAACTCATATTTCTTGTTATCTGTGGCTTGATTTTGGTATCAGAGTAATCCTGGTCTCATAAAGTTCCTGCAGTATGAGGATAATGGGAAGAACAAAATGAAATTACAGAAACAGGCACCCAATACCCCTCTCTGTTGAATGTGCCTGTAGTTTCAAATTTCCAGAGGAAACTTTATCCTTATTTTCAACCACAGAGACATTAGTAAAAAAATATTTGTCTTTTCATTGTGTAGTAGGTTGATTTGCTGTTCTGTCCCTTACTGAGAATAATGTAACACCCTCATTTCAAGTATTCTGGCCTTTCATAGAAAGTCTTCCGTTAAATTTTCACTTTGCACAAAGTCTGATTCTCTTCTCAGAGTTAGAACTCAGTTCTTTAGGTAGTTGAGATTCTCACTCTCCAAGCTTAGCTGTGATATCTGCTCTTGTTACTTTTCTCTTGTTGCTGAGAAAAAATACCTGACACATACAGTGAAAGGAGAAAAGGTTTATTTAGCTCACAGTTTGTGGAGGTTTCTGTCCAGAATTGGCTGGCTCCAAGGCAGGGTGGCACATGGCAGCGGGGCAGCAGTTCATGGCGGAGAAGACAGCAAAAGCAACGATGGAAAGAGACATTTCTTTCTGTCTCTTATATTGTATGCAGGCTATTCACCCTAGGATAGGAGTAGTATTCACACCCTTAATCTTAGCCAGAACTATGCCAAACCAATCAGTGGACTGATTTACTAGACGCACTCTTAAACGCAGCATCATTCACTCTAGATTCAGCCACCTCTAAAAAAGCCTTGGGACTGCATGAGGCTTTGAGGGAATACTTCACACAAACCATAACAGAATGGAATCTGGTTATCTTTTTCTTTGTTTTCCATCTCTGGAGATTGTAGTTTATCAGCCAAGCTATATATTTAAAGGATGTTTGTTATATGTAGGATTTTAGGTGTTTCTAGGGAGGATTAGCAGGTAATCTAGTTGGTTTATTATTGACTTGTCTTAAAATAGTATGACTTCCTATTCTTTGTTGAAGAAGTCCCCTCACTTTATTTGCAAAATAAAGACTGAACTAGTGCA
Organism: Hydrochoerus hydrochaeris; assembly: GCA_004027455.1. Classification (NCBI taxonomy): domain Eukaryota; kingdom Metazoa; phylum Chordata; class Mammalia; order Rodentia; family Hydrochaeridae; genus Hydrochoerus; species Hydrochoerus hydrochaeris. The sequence goes on along the minus strand of PVLA01006852.1, from coordinate 91,710 downwards.
ACCTTGAAGTCAGGCTTTCCCCAGTAAAACTGTTCATGTGCAGTTATGAGAGTTCTGTACACCAGAGGCAAGCAGTGTAAAGTACTCCAGTGGGAAAGGGCAGAGGAAAGCAAAATGGGAGTTAAGCCTCTTATTAAGACATGAATTGTCTTTTATGTTGCATTTTCCAGGAACAATAAGGAAAGCATCTTTATTGTTCTTTGAAAAGATTTGTGGATAATGGTTTTTGTGAAGACAGTCCTAGTATAAGACAGTATTTAGCTGGGATTTTGATTAGGATTATGTTGTCCTTCAGTCAATTTAGAGAGTATAGCCATCTCAGCAGTTTTAAGTTTTCTTCTCTGTGAACTTGTGATATCATTCCATTATTTATATTATTTTAATTTCTTTCAACAGTATTTTGTAGTTTTGAGAATATAAGTTTTGTGGTCACTTTGTTATATTTATTTCTAAGTACGATATTTTACTTTTTTGATGATATTATAAGTAGCTATTTTCTTTTTTTTTTTTTTTGGCGGTACCGGGGATTGAACTCATGACCTTGCGCTTGCCAGGCAGGCACTTATGCCACTGAGCTAAATCCCTGGCCCTAAGTAGTTATTTTCTTAATTTCTATTTTTGTTAATTGCAGATGTACTGAAATAATTGTTTTCTTTGTAATGAGTTCTGCTACCTTGCTGAACTTGTTTCTTCTAATAATTTTTAGTAGATTCTGTAGGGTTCTCTATAAGATCATGTCCTGTATGAAAAAAAGGATAGTTTTACTTGTTTCTATTTGGGTGATTTTTACTTATGTTCTTGCCTGATTTTCCTGGCTTTAACTTCCAGAACTTTTTATGAAGAATCAAAGTGATTTGAGCAGACATTCTTGTCTTATTCCTCATTTTAGGGTCTGAGCATTCACTATTTCATTATTGATTTACACCGTAGGGTTTTCACTGATTTCCATTAACAGGTAAAGGACATTTCCTTCTATTCCTACTATTTAGAGGCGTTTTTGTTATGAGCTGGTGGTAGAGTTTTTTAACTGCTGTTTTTTTTTTTTTTGTATCTGCTGAGATCATGTATTTGTTCGTTTTTGTAGTGGAATTCTAACTTGGAACCTTGCAGTTGCCAGGCAGGTGCTGATTATGTTTTTTTATTTTTTTATATACTTGGTTTTTGGATTTTGAATCAATCTTGCCAGTATTTGGTTCTACACATGTTTCTAGATGCAGTTTGTTTATATTTTGTTGAGAGTTTTTTGTGGCTTGTGTGTGTGTGTGTGTGTGTGTGTGTGATACAGTTTAAACCTCAGGGCTTTTGCACTGAGCAATACCCTTAGCCCTTAAAAATTAAAAAAAATTTTTCTATTTTGAGATAGAGTCTCACTAAGTCATTGGGTTGCCCAGGCTAGACTTGAATTTGTGATCCTCCTGGTTCAGTGTCCAGAGTGCTAGGAAGACAGGCATGTGCCACCACACCTTGATTTTATGTCTATATTTGTGAAACATACTGGTCTGTAGAGTTTAGTTCCTGTGATGTCATTGTTTAGTTTTGATATCAGGGTGATCCTAACCTCATAAGTTGAAAAGTTTTCTCTGCTTTTCTGTTTTAGAAAAGTGTTTGTGAAGTGTTGGTTTCCTTTTTAGAAGTTCAGTAGAATTTGTCAGTGAGGCCACCTGGGTCTGGGTTTTTCTGTGCATAGTTTTCTGGTTGCTAATATTCTTGTTATATAGGTCTATTCTTGGTTTTCATTCCTCTGTAGTCACTATTTATTGTTTGCTTGTAAGAGTTTATTTGCTTCCTCTAATTTATATAGTTTTTTGATATAATGGTGTTTACAGTATTTCCTTGTTGTCATTTTTATTCCCATAAGGTAGGTAGCAATGTCTCCTCTTTGGTTCCTGATTTTAGACATTCAAGTCTTAGTTTGTTTTGTTTTTCCTGCTGTCTCGTTAGGCTTATATAATGTAATACCATAGACCAGATGGCTTATAACCAAGAGTGATTTATTTCTTACAGCTTTGGATGCTGAGAAGTTGGATTTGATCTCTTGTGAGGGTACCTTCCTTGTTCATAGATAAAGGCATCTGGTTGTGTTCTCACATACTGGGAGGAGTGAGGACCTGTCTTAGTTATTCTTCTCATTGCTGAAACAAAATACCTAATGCCCAAAGTTAAAGGAGGAAAGATTCATTAAACTCACAGTTTGTAGAGGCTTCAGTTCATTGTTGCTTGGCTTCAAGGCAGATCAGTCAGCATGGCAGAGGGGCATCACAAAGGAGAAACAGTTCATGGCAGGCAGAAGGCAGGAAGGAAGCAAAGCAGAGAAGTAGTAAGCAGTGAGCTATGACAGCAGCCTTCTTTGTGGCCCTAATATTCTACTCAGGATATATGCTCTTAGTGCTTACATCCAGGGTGGCCCTTTTCCAATATCCATGCCCAGAACTATGCCAAACCAATCAGTGGACTAATTTAATCACACACCCTTATCCCAGCATCAGAAACTCTAGATTTATCCACCTCTGAAAAGCTCTACCTATTACTGCATGAGGCTTTGTAGGGACATCTAGACCCAAGCCATACCAGAACTTCTCTGGTTTCTGTGTTGTGAGTTCACTAACATCATTCATGAGAGCTCCTTCACTACTATTTAATAGTATTCTTAGAAGTGCTAGATGATACACCTAAATAAAAGCTATAAAATAGTGGACAACAAAGGAAAAAATAATGTATTATTGAGTTTCTAGTTGTACAGTGAACTGAATAATTATTTAGAAACAATAAGGAGAATTTTTTGATGGGTGCTTAAAAAATAAAAAAGTCTGGGTGGGGATGTAGCTCAATGATAGCTAACAAGTGGCAAGCATGGAGCCCTAGGTTGGATTCCCAGCACCATGAAAGAAACAAGAAACAAAGAACAAACCTATGAAAACAAATGTAAAAATCTTAGCCTTCATATGTATATGTGTTAATAAAGTAGAAAATGGAATTTAAAGAAAAAACAAACCTAGTGTGGTGGTTTACACCTATAATCTCAGCAGCTGAGGCAGGAGGATAAATTTCAAATTAGAGTGCAGCCTAAACAATTTAGTGAGACTTTGTCTCAAGATAAATAATATATAAGTGGGCTGGGGCTGTAGCTCAGTGTGATGGCTCTAGGTTCAGATCCTAATTTTGCTCTGGTGTGCACATGCACAAATACAAATACATAAATATGTACATATATATTTTATGGAGACAATGAAAATGATAACAGTGTGATATGAATTTTTTCTAGGTTTTTTTTTTTTTTTTGAGACAGGTTCTCATTATGTAGTTTAGGCTTGCCTTGAATTCACTATGCAGCCCAGGCTGGCCTTGAACTTGTGGCAATTTTCCTGACAATTTAGAAGACAGACAAACTTGTGGCACTTTTCCTGGCAATTTAGAAGACAGATGAACTTGTGGCAATTTTTCTGGCAATTTAGAAGACAGACGAAGGGCATTCTAGGGTTGCCTATCTCTAATTTTTTTATTGTGCATTGCTTTAGAGAAGATAAATACAAAGAGTGAGAGATGTCTAATGGTTTTAATGACTAGGAGTTTCTAAATGGCAGGGAGTCCTAATTCATTAGTTTGGTAAGTTGTGGGCAAAAAGAGGAAGAATTTAGAGATTCTTGTATGTATGCTCAAAATGCACATTAATTCATTCAGTCAAGTATATTATAAGTATAATTACTGGAATATTTCTCTACAAAAAGGTAAAATATTATTTGGAGCAAATTGATAAGGATTTTGACTTTTTTTTAAAATGAAACTTAATTAGGTTAAATGAAAAGGATAGAAAGTCTTCATTTCAAATGAGGAAAATATGTACTCCTGAACTGAATTTACCAATATTTCTTTTTGCTTTGTCTGCTAATAGACATGTTGAATTTAAATGAGAAATCTCTGATATTTACTGTGTTGAAACAAGAACCTAAAATCAGGAAAGCATTCACTGTGATTCACATCTTACCCAGGCAGCCTGCTGTTTAAAGTGTGATTCCTGGTGTGTACTGGAGTCTCAGCCATAGGATTGCGTAATGAGATTGAGTGGGGTTTCCTGTGAGCATTCTGGGATGATTGGCAGTGAGGTGAGGGCAGTCATCACTTTCCATGCCTACCCTTGGTAATATTTCCCTGCTGTCTGGGGAGAGAGTGAGAACAAATAGGACTTTGTGATGTCTAAGTAATTAGTGTATGTTGGTTCCAGCTGAACAAACTGGAGGGTAATGATCAGGTAAATGGAGATGGAATAAATTAATATGAGCTAAGGTATAAGAGGCCTTAGGGAAAAACTTAAAAATTTTATGGGATTATTCAAATAGTCTTATATAATAATAATAATAATCTTTTTGTTATTTATATGTCTTTGATATGTACATATTCATCTGTTTGTATCAGGTTGATCTTCACTTTTCATTTTTATTCTAGATGTACACAGTAATTAAAGCAATTTAAAAGCCTCAAACTATTTTTTCTCTTTTATGTAATTTTAGGATATTCAACTTTTTTTGGTTGAAAGGAATAAAAGAGTTTTCTTAAATTTTTAAAAAATTCACAGAATTTGTTAAAGGATTTGTTTGTAGCTGATGCTATCACTGATTCTCAGGTAGGAACAAATGACTTAAGGTCAGGCTAAAACTTTTTTAGCAGTGTTACTTGAGAAATATCAGATAGTCTTTCATTGTTTGTGTGTATATATATATTTGTAGCTGAGGTGGCATATTCAAGTAATTTTTTTTTGTCTCTCTGGTACTGGGGATTGAACCCAGGCCCTTTGCACTAAGCTACATCCACAACCCTCTTTATTTTTCATTTTGAGACAGGGTCTTGCAAACCTGTCCAGACTGTGCTTGAACTTGTGGGCCTTCTGCCTTAGCCTCCCAGATTGCTATGATTACAGGAGTGCACCACAATGCCTGGTTTAAGAAAATTAAATCACCTTTCCTAGTAAAGGATATGTTAGGATTATCACCGTTAAGGTGGTCTGTGTTTCCATTGATCTTAATTAGGTTAGAAATATTTCCAGATGTTTATTGCAATAGAAAGTCTATAGGGTTCTTTAGCAAAAAAACTTGTAATTGTTACCTTTCAACATGAAGTTTTCTAACCAAAAACATGAAGTCCTGTAGCAACACCTCTGAATACTCACTATATTGTGGCATGTGTGTGTGTGTGTGTGTGTGTGTGTGTGTGTATATATATATATATATATATATATATATATATATGATTCAATTCTCTTGCCTCAGCCTCCTGAGTGCTGGGATTACAGCTGTGAGCTACTATACCTGGCGATATTACCACATTTAATGGGAAAGATGAAATTGGTTTCATTGGTGTGGTTTTGGATCTTGAAGTTCTGATAATTAGGTAATCGAAGGGTTTTTAAATGGCATGCTTTCTTTAAAATTATTGCTTTTCTCATAAAATTTAGCCTTCAGTAACCTTTTTAGATTACAAATACACTGTTTCAACCTATGTGAATTTAAAACAGAGGGAAGAACTAGTCAGAAGAGGAAAGCATTTAAGATGTCTAGATATTTTTTTTTGCGATTATTGTCTTTGGAAAATTTTTTGCAGAAACATTGTACTCTATCAGTTTTAAATGTTTTGATTATCTTTGACTTGGCTAAATTACTTCTGCATTTTTGGGTGAAATGAAATAGGATAAGATTCCTGGTAGGAATTTGTTCACATTAATATGGCTCATCAGGGACATTATATTTAATTGGAGATCCTGCAGAATAGTAGCAGGAGGCTGAAGAGAATTATTTAGCATTAGCAATGGCTCGTCTGGGAGTTGTGCACTAATCAAGACGCTGGAGTGTTAGTGGTGGGGATGATGGGAATTATGACGATTATGACATGTGAGCATGTCTGTGTTCGAACTGGACAGGCAATGAGTTAATCAAGAAGTATATTAAATGGCTCCCATGCTGATTCATTATTATCTACCATAGTGCCTGTCAGGTTGTGTATTTAAAAAATACAATTATTGCTGAATCTAATATGTATGTGAGCTGAATTCAGCTATCTTCTTTGCTTCTCAATAAAATAACCTCAAATTGTCTTATTCATATAAAAGTAGAAAGTTTTGTCTGTTGTGTTCACTAGGTGATTTGTGTTTTAAAGTACATTCTGTCCTGTATTAAATCCTGTTAAAGTAAATCTCTGTTTTCAGATTCATTTAAAAATCAGCCCTTTTCATATGTTTATTGTAAATATTCCCTTGGTTATTTTCTGTTGCATGAAGAATTAGGGTTCAAAAAATAAAATTTGTTTATCTTTGTTTTTCAGGTTGAAAAAATGCAGCATTTCAGAGAGAAATTAGTATTTATCACGTGAAGCTACAGAAACAACATTACTCTTTCCCACCTTCAAAATGCTTCACAATCAGGTGTAGGTTGAAGTCTCTTTTGCTGTAGTAGGTGGTCTCTTTGTGCTAGGTAGACCCATTCTGTGCCCAGCATGGTTAGAGCCATTTGTTATGAAACTATCAGTTAGAAATGCTAGAAATGTACATATTTTGGGGAAATAGAACTAATAAATTGAATTCCTTTTAGAAAATAAATTGAAATGCAGCATAAATCCATCAGCAAACTGGATTACATCTGTCAACAAATTGATAGAATTACTGCAGATGAACACAGTTTTTTTATTATAAACACTGTCAAGTTTAATAAAACTTTCTATCAAACTGTGACTTTCATGTATTAAGTTAATTAAAGCAGTATTATGGATAATACTCAAGGTATTAACCTGTGGTGGTGGTTATTGAAATCCATTATCTATGAAGTCAGTATTAGTGGTCAACCACAGCAGAAGTAAAACTTGCAACCAAGATCCTCTCTTGGGAGCTGTGAGCTCAGCAGGTTAAACTGTCAAAACCCAGCAAAGCTCCTAAAAAGACTGATAGTTTACCCCTGGAGTTAGAGGTAAACCAGTCATTCCAGTCAGGAAGGACTAGGACTTTTAAGTCAGGCAAAAATTGCATTTGGAGAGGAAACAAAAAGATTTATATCTCTATCTTCATGTATGAGTTATTGTGCTTATTTACATGTTTATGTACCTCGATACTTAATAAACCACCACCCCTTCTCCTTTCCCTGCCTTCTCTCCCTTACTCAGCTCACAAGTGAACCCAGGATTTCCAGACAAACACTCTCACTGAGGTGTTTTAATCTGTAGAAAGTGATTTGTGAAAATTCTCCTTTATAAAATAGATGAGGCTGTCCCAAGACCTGAATAATTTTTGTTAGTAAGAACTTTGTCCCTTAACTTTAATACTTTTTTTAGCTCTTAAAAAAATGTAAACTTCATGAATTTTGTCATTCTTGAACAAGGGCTACACTCATCTTCTCTGTATCATTCCAGTTTTTAATCAGTGAATGAATCACTCAATCTGTCTATAGTGCTAGGGATTGAACTCGAGACCTAGAAAGTGCTAGGTAGGTTTTGTATCACTGACATCCCCAATCCGTGTATGAGTCCAATTTTACTAGTTAAATTTTAATAAAACAAACAGGCATAGTGTCACATGCCTGTAATCCTAACAGTCTAGGAAGCTGAGGTAAGAGGAACACAAGTTTAAGCATGGCTTGGACAATTTAGTGATTTAGTGATGCTCGTTTTCAAACAGACCAAGGAAAACAGTGAAATGTGAATATATTTGTGTTTATTTAAAAATTTCTGGTGAATTTAAATGCTAGTTTTGAAGGAACTTATATATTTTAGTGTTTTAGAAGCTGATCATATAGAAACTTACCTAGCCATGCATTTATTTTTCTCTAAGCATCTATTTAAAAAGGATTGAAGTATTATTTTACTGAAAAAGTTTTTTAGTGAAATATATGAAAATGCAGATTAAATTTATTCAGATGTTCATGTATTTATAAGACTATAAGTCAGCTCATGCCTTTTACAGCTTCTTTAAGATTTCTTAATGGGGGAGAGGATGTGATCATTTTAAATAATATTTAACATTTATTGAGTGACCACAGTAATACCACTTATTGAGTATGAAAATGCATAGGAAAGCACATAATTATGTAACAGAACTGTTGTAACAGTATTATATTGAGAAATTGGGGCTTCCAGATATAAAATGGGTTGTCAAAGATCATTTAATAAGTAGTGAAGCCACTTTTTTTTCCAGTATTTTTTTTATTTAAAGAGAAACAAAAGCATGTAAAGGGTAGAGATAATACAGAATTTCAAAAAAAAGATAATAAGAAATCGCTAGTTAATAAATTACATATTGTCCTCTTAGAAATAGTTGTTCAAGTTACCAAATTAAAGCATACAAAGTAGTCAAACAGTGAGAGTGTAAACAGCCACGCATGCATGAATCTCTACATGTATTTCTATACTTTCTGTATTAGAGGGAAAAACAAAACATAGCAAGACAAAACAAAACAAACTCCTGTAAAAATGTGAAACCAAAAAGTCATATAAAACCACAGTACAAGGTGATCTACAATGATTACTGTGTTGTTTCTTATTATCTTCAATAGAATGTCTATATCATCAGGCATAATTGAATATAGTAGTATAATTGAGTATAGCAGTAAATAACAATATTAGTAAAAACAAAACATTGTAGACAGTGTAAAACTTCAAAGGCAGGTAATAATCAAACCATAGTGGATATTCTAGTGGATCTTGTCATCTTAAGTGCAGTTGCCTATACTGTCAGACTTGATACTATCGATCATAACAGCTTTGAATAAAATCTATCAATACAAAATAGTGATCCAACAAACCAGATTCGATTACAATCAGTCATGGTAAAACAGTGTAGGTTTTACAGAGCTTTAGATTAATAGGAAATTAAGGATGATTACCATACTATATCCTGCTATTTTTGGGATTACTGTCTGTGCCCTCAAATCTAATACAGGTAGAATGACTGGAAAAGAATATAATACATCTAAGCAGAGTAGTGTGAGTAATGTGGGTTTTACATCCCGGTGCACTATTAACAATGTAGTATATCAAGGCCATGTATGTTAGAGATTCTAGTTATCCTTCTTTGCCTCATTTCTGCTATGCTACTTTTTTGCCTTTGTTTGTCTAGTTTTCTCTTTCATTCTACTGCCTGCCCCACTCATTGAGGCCTTTCTGCCACTGTTCCTAAGATCCTGGTATTTTTTTTCTCTCTTTCTAGAATGTCCTTCAGGATTCTCTGCAGGGTTGGATTGATGGTCACAAACTTGCCCTGTTCCTCTTTGTCATGGAAGCATCTTGTTTCTCCATTAATTTCTAGTGACAGTTTTGCAGGGTACATCAATCTGGGCTGGAGGTTATTTTCTTTTAGGGCTTGGAAGACTTCACTCCAAACTCTTCTTGATCTGATGGTCTGTGTCGAGAAGTCAGCCATGATTCTGATGGGCTTACCTTTATAGGTAATCTGTTTCTTTTCTCTGACGGCTTTTATTATCCTGTTTTTATATTGAATTTCTGGCATCTTGATTATTATATGTCTGGGTGTAGATCTGTTTTGGTTGTAGGTGGCTGGAGTTCTGTATGCCTCACACAACTGAATGTCATTTTCTTCTCCCATGCTTGGGAAGTTTTCCTTAATTATTTCTGTGAATAGCCTCTGTAATTCACCTGTATGTATTCTTGCTTCTTTGTTCACATTTCTTATTCTTAAATTGTGATTCTCTTGTCATCTTCTAGCCTTTGTATTGTTACTGCCTGTTTCCTTGTTGTTTTTAAGAGATCTTTCCTTTCATGATCACACATTGAAAACTTGTCTTCAAATTTTGATAGTCTATCCTTAGTTTCTTTTAAGGTGTTTTGCCAGCTTTCAATGGAGTTTTTAATTTCCTGGTAGTCTCTTTGAATCTGCTTCATGTATTCTATATTTTGTTTATATTCTTTATCGAATGTTTCTCTCCTTTTTTTGTGTTCCTCCCTTCTTCCATCTGTATCATCCTGAGAGATGCTTCCTGAGATCATTTCTTTTATTACTCTACTCATATCTTGCTTCACCTGATTTAATATTTCAGTTTTGAGCTCGTCTACAAGGTCCTGAAGATATCTCTTAATGTCCATTGAAGCCATGTCTGATGTTGTGTGTTTGCTGCCCTCAGTCTCCCTTGTTTTTCCTTGTCCTGGATCAGGGCTCTCAGGGTTCTGGGCTGGGGGCCTCCTCCTGCCTCTCTCTCCTGTCATGGCCCTGGCTTCCTCCATACAGGTTACAGTGCAGGTCCCAGCCCCCTTCCCTGTTGGCCATGTTTTCTCTGAAGCATGCTGGCGAGGGACCTCCGCCCTCTCCTGGCTGCTCTTGTCCCTGAGGTGTAAGCAGCGGCTTCATTTGCCTGTCCCTCCCCACCGGGCCAGCCAAACTTCAGGTACCTTCACCTGGTTAGTGTGTACTAGGTACAGGGAATCGATTTGGGACAGCTCATTGGGTCCTGGCCAGGATTGCGGCCCAGTCCAAGCAAATCTCACGAATCTGCTCTGGGGAGGGAGCAACCAACTGAAGTCACTGTTGCTCCCAGCTCAGGCTCCTCCTGTCCAATTCCAACATGTCACCCATTTGGTTGTACCCTTCCCGTGGGTGGAGGTCTCATTCCCAGCACTGACCATGGATTAATGAAGGTCCCTTCACTGACTCCACTCTCCCTTGGGCTCACCAACCCCTGACTTCAGTGCTGCTGTGCCCAGCTAGGTCTTATTAATAAGATGGTCAACCAGGTTCTCTTTGAGGGGCTAAAATGTTAGTTGAGACCGATGGACAAAAGTCAGCCAACAGCTGGGCAGATAGGGACAGCATGTGCTAATGCCCTGAGACGGTTCAATTTGTTTTTATCCTCAGTACTCCATGATTGAAGTTCATATTAAGGCTGCTAGTAGCTTTCTTGTGCTGAATCCAGTGGGCATTTTCAGTCTTCTTCTATTTGACTGTTCAGTAGTATTTGACATTTTTGATCATCCTTCTTCAAATACTGTCTTTATTTTTCTCATTGCTGAGACAAAATACTTGATGCCCAAAATTAAACAAGAAAGGGTTTACTATAGCTCACAGTTTGTAGAGGTTTCAGTTCATAGCTGGTTGGCTCCAAGGCAGGGTGACATGGCAGAGTGGCATCACAGAGTAGGCAGGCAAAAGACAGTAAGGAACAAGCTCAACAACAGCCCTCTTTCTGTCTCTTATATTTTATCCAGGCTACCTACCCTTAAGGAGGGTAACACTCATACCCTTCATCCTAGCACTGCACAGTGAATCAATCTCTGCATCACATCCTTGATCCCAGCATCACACATTCTAGATCCAGCCACCTCTGAAAAGCCTCACCTGGAGCACATGAGACTTTGGAAGGGACATCTACACAAGCCATAATACTGTCACCCTCTGGCTTCAGTGTCATCTTAATCTTGTGCTTTCTACTTGTGTGATTCTCCTCTGTGTAGCAGTGATTCAAGGCTTCATTGCTAAGCTCTCTCCTTTCTTCTCTCTTGTAGGATCTCATTCTTTTTGACCTGTATTTCTGTGATCTTAATCAATGTTAGACTCTAATTTTGTTCCATCACTCTCTGTCATCTCAGCCAAACCAAACCAAACCAAACCAAACCAAACCAAACCAAACCAACAAACTCAAACAAACCCAACCAAATCATCACCTAACCCAAATACAGCTATCTCAAACTCAACAAAGACCCAAACTAAATTTTCATCCTTTTAACCTTCTTGTGTCTGTGTCCTGTTGAGGAAGCAAAAAAATGTAGGGATTTATCTATATCACTACTCTTTGATTTCTCCTTTCTAATTCATAAATAAGTACTTATCCTTAAATGATTTTGGTATTCAGTCTTTTTGTTTAGTCATTGCTTCCTTAGTGAGGTCTTTTGTTAAACCTCATTTACTAGTGAATTTTTCCTATTAGATTTTAATAGGATTTCTTCCAGGATTGAAAGCATGGTTACTGAATACAGGTCTGCCAAATGTGTCTGGTTCCTAACCTCTGAGACCTGTGATTATTACCTTATACCAGTGAGGTGACCCTTGTAGAGCTTTCAGTGATAACAGCTGCAGCGTGCCACTGCCTTACAATATAGCATAGAAACTTTGCACATGTGATTGAGTTAAGGATCTTGAGAAGAGACTGTCTTGGATTATCAGATCAGAATGGTCCTGCTGAGAAGGAGGCAGGAGATAAGAGGAGTAGTAGATGGGAGGAAGACAGAAACAAGAGCTTGGAGTGATGGGAGGAAGGATCAGTGAACCTAATGATACAGGGCCTGTAGAAGCTGAAAAAAATAAATAAATAAAGCAAGGAAGAAGGTTCTCTCCTAATGTCTCCAGGGGAAAGCAGCCTTGATTTGGTGCCCTAATACTCATTTCTGACTTCTCTTGTTTAGAACTATGTTTGTGTTGTTTTAATCTATTTAGTTTGTGATAATTTGTTATAGCTGCAGTAGGAAATAAATACAGAAGCAATAGTTAGACATCAGAAAAACCTATCCAAGTTTTAACCATACTAACAATTTAAAGGAGAAAAGCTATATGACTGTCTCAATATATATATACAAATTTCAATATAGAATCCCATGAAGAAAAACTAATTTGCTTGAAAATCTTTATCAACTTGTTTGATGAAATCAGTCTCACCTGGATCTTATCTGATGTAAACTACTGTTAAGGTACTGAAATTGTGGTTTCATAGCATTAGGTTTTTATTTTTAAAAAAATTTTATTTAAAGAGAAAAAAAGCAAAACAGAAAAAAGGGTAGAAACAATACAGAATTTAAAAAAATAAACAGTAAGAAATCAATAGTTGATAAATTACATATCCTCTTAGATATAATTGTTCAAGTTACAGAATTAAAGCATACAAAGTGGACAGTTAAACAGTGAAGTTGCAAACAGTTCTGTTCAACGATCCAACAAAAACTTAGCAACATGGTTATCAACCCTACACACTTAAACATACACGCAGTTGTATCCTTTAGAGCTCTTTCTTTTCCTCCTTTTCGTTTTTAGTCCGTTATCTGTTTAGTTATATCATGTTTCAGCTTGCTCAGTACCTTAGTGATCTGTTTTGTTGTTATTTCTTTTTTAATCACCTTATATAACTCTGTTGTTTTGTTTTTGAGTTTCTCCTCATCCATTCCCCATGGATCAGCTTTGGTGGAGTTGGGAGTTTTTGGAGGCATTTTGTTACTTTCTTATCTTTTTTAACATTTTGTAAAAATTATTTTGAAGGTAGTAAAATACAACAGAACAATACAGAACAAAGCCAATTGAGACAGCGCAGTGAAATAGGTAGTACAGGACTTCACAGCAGGTTACCGGGATAACAGTAATAGGTACCATAGTATATCTCGTTATCTTTACAATAGTTGTTCTTTCAATCAGGTATAGCAAAATCAAAGGAAATACAGAACATTTTAGAACTTATCAAAGCAGAATATTGAATAGAGCAGTACAATTTATCGGAACAAAGCAAAACAATGATAACAATATTTGCCTTCAAAGAGATGGTAGAAGGAAATCCTCCCCCACCCACACCTATTTGCTAGGCTGCGTATGGTCAACCTCCTAAGAGCTGCTCAGACCTCTGGCTCCCATTTACTAAGCAGGATGGAGATGGGATGTTGATTCTGAGCCTGCATGCCAGTAGGCTGACAGCCGCATACCAGGGCAGCGAGCTGGTTGCTTGGTTTCCTGGCGCCCTAGTTCCAGTATGGTGTGGATCTCAGGAGACACTGGTGATTCTTGCCCTGGAGCAGACACAGCCTGCCAGGCACAGCCACTTACCAGGGTGGCAAGCTGATTGCTTGGTTTCCCAATGCCCTCAGTGTTACATTTTTAAACGTGTTTTGAAATTTTCTTCTATGGGCTCTTTTTTTAAGTGAGAATTTAAAATGCTTATTCCTCTCCCTGTTCATTCTTCCCTTCATCCTTTACCATTTCCTTACCTATTGCTTCCTTTCCTTCCCATTCCTCTCTTTTTCCTGATTTGTTTCTCATCTCTATCACCCCCACCCTTGAACCAAGTCAAACAAATAAAAAAAAATCCCACCTGATTCTTTCTGAGTAGCAGTTTTATGGTTGCCTCTACATAGTGTTCGGATTTCTAATCCCTATCCATATTTTAGGATCATGATGTAGACACATAGCAGATCAGTTCCAGAAGCTGGTTTGGATTTTGCCCTGAAAACTGTAGCCAGAGGACATTGCAGGACTGGGGTAGCTCTACCTAAGCCTGGTTTTAACCAGTGACCTGATCTTTTTTGCCAGTCTCTTGCAGAACATTGTTAATGACCTGTCCTTTACATCTGACACTTCTGCTTCTGGGAGAACAAGCAAATACTTAACATTGTTCATGGTTATGTATTTCTGGCTGTTTTGAGTTCATTAAAACATTTACCATTTATTTTTGCTTGTCAGCCTTCTTAGTTTTCTCTGTAGATTTTGTTATGATTGCTTACATTTAAAGCATAAAGAGTTTTTGATATGAACTCTCTGTCATCTTTTTTTGAGGGTATATTTAAATTAAGTTTACAAAGACCAGAGAAAAAAGCCAGCTCCCAAATTGTATGTTTGCTCCATTTCATTCACCAGTTTCTCAAAGTGATGGACTTGGTATCTGACTCATTTGTTATATGATTAGTTCCAAGGTAGTTTGGGACCTACACACTAGCACCACTCAGCATGTCAAGGCATTGTTTTACCAGCTCTTCTACTATCACCAGTCATCTATCTGGTTTAGGGCAGCCTCCTCTAGGTTGGAGTAGCAAAGGGAGAAGTCTTTGGAAGACATAAGGCTGTATGAAGAATGGCTAGGTGGACTTATGTGTGATTTGTTCATTTGTATTGCCACCTGTGCTAAATAGAAGCTCTAACTCACTGGATGAATCAGATACAAATTCACTGTGGCCACTGTCATTCATTTATTCACTCAATGAACTACAGAGTATTCTGTGGATGTTGGGGAGTGTGATGTGTCCAATGGAGGGTTTGTACATTTTCTAAGAACACAAAACTGCATATAAATAGTATTTGAAAAAGTCTTACCTGTGAACAGCTGAGTGTTTAGTTGCTTCCAAATTTTTTATGAATTATAGATTAGTTTTCAAGCCTGTACTGTATTGTCCAAATGGATATTAGATATTTTAGTAAGGAGGCCTTTATAATTAAATCTAGCAAACTATCTTCAGTGAATGGTTTTAATTAAGTGTTATAGATCCTGAGGATGCACTAATGGTGTGCTAGGGGAGTTTAGTTTCCAAACTACACAAACCTGTATGTAAAGGTTTTGTGTGAAGATGCTCCCCACTTCCACAGTTCAGGTTTCAAGTTTTCGACTCCACAGTAGTGCAAAAGTGAAACATATTCAGTAGAAAGCGTACTTCAAATGTTGAATTTTTATTTTTTTTCAGACTAATGATTTGTAGTGCAGTCTTTTGCAGTGCTGAATAGTGACAGGAGCTGCGGTGTCCTGTCAGTCCTTAGTCAGAAGGAGAAATAACTGGCACTCTACAGTGTACCATATTGCTAGGCTGGGACGTTCTATCAATTATGTGCTACAGTCTGGATCTAAATGTCCTCTAAAAGCCTGTGTTTCCAAGGCTTAGTCCCTAACTTGGTACTAGTAGGAGGTGGTGATCATTTTAAAATCCAAGGCCAAGTGGGTAGTTTTCCCGTCACTGGGATGTGTCTTTGAAGTGGGTAACGGGCCTTTGCCCCTTCTCCTGCTTCCTTGTTTGGTTCCAGTATGAAGTGAACAGTCTGTTCCACCACAGGCAGCCCACTGCGATGTGCTGTGCCGTCACTGGGCCAGCAAAGGGCCAGTTGGTCATGGACTGCAACCGCAAAAGTGTAAGCCAAAACAAACTTTTCTTCTTATAAGTTGACTTATCGTAAATATTTATTATAGGTATATTGAATGCACTTTTATGGTGTTTTCAAATTACAGTGGGTTCACTGAAGTACCCCTCTTGTATGCATTGGTAATTTTTCCTTTCAGTAAGAAGTGTTTCCACGTATTGATTTTTTTGCACCAAAAGGGATTAATTTATTTTCAGTTGTGATAAAATAGAAACAACATGAAACTTAACCATTTTAACTATTCTAGATCTGTGTAACATTAAGCATAGTCACATTGTTTTGCAAGATGAAAATATTTATGGAGATGGATACTGGCTTGACATATCAATTTTAAAATAATATGCTTTATTTTTATGTTGTTTTAAAGTATTCAAAAAGAGCTATCTGTGCTTAATAATATTTTATTAGCTTGCATTGTATGGGGTTTGACAGTGACAGATACTTGACTTTTAAAAACCATAAGTGATTTCCTGTGATACCCAAGAGTCTTGTGTCAATAGCAGGGATGGAACTTCGGGAGTATTTTACTTCTCAGTTTCATCCCCAGGCCTTTAAATTCTTTAAATTTTGAGGTTAGCTCTTGCTAAGTTATTTAAGGCTACCTCAGATTTGCAGTGAACTTGCAGTCCTCTTGCCCGTTTTCTACGCAGCTGAGATTACAGACCTGTACCATTATGCCTGGCAGGTATCCCATGTCTTTTGAACTAGGTGAGTGTGCCCTTGTATGGCTTTAAATTGAGATGTAATGTAATGGAAAACTATATTATGTCCCATAAATGTGGGACAGGAGGAACTGAGCTGTCTTGAGAAGGTTAACATTTAAGGAGAGACCGGTGAGATGGCAGGAGTTAGGTGAAGGTGGGGCTGGGAGAAGAAAGTATCAGGGTTGAATAGAGCTTGATAATTTTGAGAAAATAAATGGGATCAATATCCTTTTACAGCTGGGCGTGGTGGCTCACGCCTGTAATCCCAGCACTTGGGAGGCTGAGGCAGGAGGATAGTTGTGAGTTCGAGACCAACTTGGGCTACAAAGTGAGCTCAAGGCCTGTGCGAACTGCATAGAGAGACCCTGTCTCAAAAAGACAAAAAAAAAAAAAAATCCTTTTACACAAATCTGTAGTATTGTTTTGGTGTCCACTTATGTCTAGATAGTGTTCTTTTAAATCATTTAGTGTAAAAAACTATGTCACAATAAAACTGACTTTACTCTTTTGTACACTTCTATGAATTTTAAGACATGTATAGACTGTAGCTACTGGCATAGTTGGGATCTAGAACGGTTTTGTCATCCCCAAAGTCCTTGTGGTCATATCTTTCCCCAGCCTATCGCTGGCAGCCGCTGATGTGTCTCGGACTGTAGTGTTGCATTCCCACACAGGGTATAACTTTTGGAGACTGACTGCTTTCATTAACTGTAACTTTTTTTTTTTTTTTTTTGTCTTTTTGAGACAGAGTCTCGCTATGCAGTTCAGGCTGGCCTTAAGCTCCCTCTGTAGCCCAGGCTGGTCTCTAACTCACAATGATCCACCTGCCCTCCGCCTCCCTGAGTGCTGGGATTACAGGCGTGAGCCACCACACCCTGCTAACTAACTGTAATTTTTGTGAATTACCCTAAATTGTTGTTTTGGTACCAATAGTTTGTCCCCTCCTTTTTTAAAAAAATTACCAAGTAGTCTTGCATTGTGTGACTGTACAGTTTGTTTATCCATTTAGCTACTGAAGGGCATTTGGATTTTTTTCAATTATCATTAGAGCTGTTCTGAACATTTATGTATAGGCTTTTGTATGAATATGTGTTTCTATTTGTCTAGCATAAGTAAAAGTGGGATTTCTGGGTATATGGTATTTGTTTAATTTTGTAAGAAATTGTCATTCTTAAATCCTTTTCAGTGAAGTCTCTGTTCTAGTTTTCCCCATTTTTAGTTGCTTCTATATTTTGCCCTGCTATTGAATTTAGAGAGTTCTTTATATATTATGAATACAAATGCTTTGTTGATAATAATTTGCAAATACTTTCTTCTGTCAGTGTTTTTTTTTTTTTTTTTCCTTGACAGTATCTACTGCAGATCAGAAGTTTTAAATTTTGATATAATCAATTCAGCACCTCTCCCCATCTTTGGTACTTCTAGTAGTGTATCTAATAACTCTGCCTAGTTCCATGCCATGAAGATTTTCATCTAAGAATTTTATCTGTAGACATTTAGATATGTGGTCCATTTTGAATCAATTTTATATGACTTTGGAAGTTATTGCAGTGCACAAAGAATGTCCTCCAAAAGTCTTAGGTGATCTGAGGTGGGGATTTTAGGTGATTAGATTATGGGGTGCTGCACTTGTCCATAGATGAATCTGTTCGTAACTAGATTTGCTGTTAGGAGGTGAGACTGGTTGGAAGTTCTGTCTTTGGATGCCTATCTTTGGAGGGTATGTACCCTGCACTCCTCCTCTTCCTTTCTCTCTGCTTTTTAATTGCCATTATGGTGAACCTCTTTCCTCTGCCTTTACACCCTCAAGTTTCTGCCTTGGTCGCTGCTGTGATCTTGCTAATAAATGTATTAGCTCTTGGGATAGTGCTGTAAATTCTTTGAGATTATCTGTGTTTGTATACATACATGTTGTCCGTGAGACATACTTTTTTTTCCCTGAATCAGTTATATGATCTTACATTTTGTTTTTTCTTTTTGACTATAACATGTTATTACACACTGAGGGGTGAAAATTTTAACATGAAACCAATTGTGGATTCTGAGGATAACCCCTACTTGTTTGTATAGAAATGCCAACTTTCAAGCTAGCTTTGAACTCACTATGTAGCCCAGACTGGCCTCAAATTTGCAGTGAGCCTCCTGCCTCTGTCTTCCAGGCGCTGGAATTACAGGAATGCACCACCATGCCCAGCTAGTGTTGTTTCTTGAAAGTCACTCAAAAGCAAATGTGAAGGGGCCGGGGATTTAGTTCAGTGGCTTAAGTGCTTGACTGGTAAGCGTGAGGTCCTAAATTCAGTCCTTGGTACCAAACAAACAAAAAACAAAAAGCAAATGTGAAAAAGAAACGGATGTAGTGATTCCTATGTGTTATGCTATGTAATCTATATTGTGGGGAACATTTGGTTAGAGAACAAAGGAAAATAGAAGAGGTTTTCATTGTTGATAGCATTACTTCATAAGCATATTTCACTGACTTCCCAGTTAAAGTCTAAAAACTCTTTACGATGCTATTTCAGATCCTTTTGGATCTGGTTCCTTCTAATCTTTTCTGTCCTGTCTTACCATTCTCTTCCTTCAGCACTGACTCATATATCATATTTTTAGGTCATCCCACAGAGTTTTAAACAGATTTGTGTGATAGCTTAATGTTGCCTTTAAGTCTCATGTGTTCAGAATAGCAGCTTTTGTAAGGCAATTGGATCATGGGGGCATTATATTGACCTGTGGATTAATATATTAATAATTTCATAGCTGAATATAATATTAATAGGTGGGGCCTAGTTGGAGGAGGTGGGTCAATGGGAGCATGACCTGGAAGTATGTATCCTTCTCTCCCACTCCTTCTTCTTATTCTAGTTTTCTTGTTTTCTCTCTGCTTCCTGGCTGCCATAGGTTGAGCAGCTTTCTCTGCCATACACTTCTAACATTCTGTTTCTGTCTTGGAACTCACTGACCATGGACTGGACACTCTGAAATGATGAACCAAAATAAACCTCTAGTTAGGTTATTTGTGTGTCAGGTAGTTTGTCCCAGTAGTAGGAAGGCAATTAATACAATTGGGACCTTTCATATTTCCCTAATTTGGAATGTACTCTTTGTCTGTTGGTTCTTACTTTTTTCCATTAAAGATTTATACTCCAATAACCAATTCTTTGTGAAACTGTTTCCTGTTTTAGCAACTTGATTATTTTCTATTTATTACAATTGATTACAGTTGTTATAGAAATCTATCTATAACAGGTAGAACTTCTGGAAGGGAGAAATTAGAGATTTATCATGTTTTTATTACTGCTATGTCAGAGTATCTGACATATGAGAGCCCTGAGGAAGAATCTGGTTTGCAGGAAATCTGTGGCCTTCCATGGATTATAGATGCATCATCACGTTCTCTGCCTTCATCCTCACATGGCTTTTCCTTTGCATATACCCTGCATCCAGATTTTCCCTTTTTATAATGACACTGGTTGTGCTAGATTACAGATCACTTTACTGCTCTCATTTTACTTAGCTAATAATATCTGCAGTAACCCTGTTTTTTAAAGTTTATATATTTTTAGAGCATGTTTGCAGTACATGAAGTTTACATTCATCTTTGGTAGTGGTTACATGGCATAACACAGTTTGATTCTTGTTTAATCTCCTTCCCACCTCCCTGCCTACTTCTCTAAATCCCCTTTCCCTGTTTTCATTCTTCTTCCTCTCCTCCCCCTTCCTCCTTCTCCTCCTCCTTTCCCTCCCTGTCCTCCTTGTCCTTCTTATTTTTAGTTCATGTGTATGAAATATGTTTATATTCATTGTGGGTATTTGGCGCATGTAAGGCACACATCTTAAATCTTTTTACTTCCCCTCTCCCCCTCCCTTTGCCCTCATTTTCCTGGAACCCTTCCTGTTTACACAAGATCTAACTCCTTGTTTCCTTTTATCAGTCTTTATTTTGCTCTTCGTTTGTACTTTGCCTTACTCAAATGGTTTTTAAGCTTGTATGTCTGGTTTATTTAATTTAATGAAACCGAACATTACAAAGAATCAGTGAATCAAAGAGCTAGTTCTTTGAAGAAAAAAAAAAGAAAACCCTTTTCTAAACTTAGAGAAAGAAAGAAAAAACTCACATCAATGTAGTATAAAAAAAGACAAAATCACAATAGACACAATCAAAAACCAGAAGATAGTAACTACTGTGAAGAATTATATTCCAACAAATTGGAAAATCTTGAAGAAATGGGCAGAGTCCTAGATTCATACAAAGTACCAAAACTAAACCAAGAAGAAGATAAAAATATTGAGCCATAATAAGCAATAAAATTATGGCAGTAGTAGGGAACCTCTCAACTTGGGCCAGAGATTTAGCTCAGCGGCATAAACACTGGACTGGCAAGCACAAGGTCATGAGTTCAATCCCTGATACGAGAGAGAAACAGAGAGAGCGAGAGAGAGAGATAAAACCTATCAAGTAAAAAAAAGTCCATGTCTTGGTAGGTTCAGTGCTGAATTCTACAAATGTTTTAAGGGTGTTGTATCACCAACACACCCCAAACTCGTCAAAGAAATTGAAAGGGAAGTAGTAGTCCCAGACTCATTTCTGGAAGCTGGCATCACCAAACCAGACAAAGATCCAACTAAAAAAATAAAACTTAACTAGTTTTTTATTGTCAGAGAGCCAGCTGCCATCTGTAATAAGGCAGAGTTTTTCTACCTTGTGTTGTCCAGACGTTCCTTTTAATTTGAATACAGTCAATTTTACACAAGGAGGCATGCTGACAGCTATACCAAGTGTTCTTTGCTAAGCCAGCTAGACATTTGGATTTGGAGAAAAGTTAGATTTTGAAATAAGGACAAGCAGCCTGTAGCCCTTTATTAAACAATTTACTTTATTCCTCCCTACTCCTTGCTGCTGCCAGGTGGGATATCTTTTTACTCCTTTTTTCAGTACCTTCTATCACAAATCTGTTTCTAAAATTAAAGGACTACTTCATCCTGAAATCTCTACAAGGTGAAATGAGCCTTTCTACAGAGCAGAAATGATCCTTCCTATGCTTTGTCCTTTGGTAGAGTAGGGAAGTATCCCGAAGTCAGTGTGTGCTTGGTCCTTTCCCTGATGCTGGTCAGCTGATGACTAGTGCGTCAGTCTCTCTGGAAGAGGCAGTACCATAGAAGGTGACCACACTCTGCTTAGCAAGTAGCTTCATCCCCCTGATTCATGTGTGTGTTTTCCCATTTTGGGATTCTTATTCACCTTCTTACATGAGGCTTTGATTCTGAGGAAGGGAACAAATGTGGCGCCTCTCTTTGCTTCAATTTTTATGTCTTCACTCTGTTTTCTGAGCGTGTTCTCATAGCTCTCTAAGTTCCTGCTAGCTAGGCCAAGTCATGGAGCTGCAGATGAATTCAGTGAATGGCACACTGATGCTGAACACTTGGAGCTTTCAGTGATGCAGACAGCTCACTGTGGCACATGCTGTAGGTTCACCACCACTGACCTCCTATCTTTATTAGGGTAATTAATTATTAGGCTTGAGACAGAAATCAAAATTATTTTTGGAGTTCCTTTAAAGTACTTAACCTGTCCTCAATTATAGATGGATATTTTAGGGTGGGGGGAGATGGGAGAAAAGGAAGAATATTTTTTAAGAGAAAATAAAAACACTGACAGGTACTTTTCGTGACTTCAGGTTTTACTTTCCCAGTCATTGTGCTAAAGGAAACTTCTGGAACTCCTTAACTTTTTTTTGATGATTGCCTTCAAACTCAGGTAGCTAGCTGTAGACTGCCAGAAACTTTCAGGAGAGAGGGAGCATTTGGGCAGTTGATTTAACTACTCCTTTGGTATTGTCTGAAACTTCCAACCCATAGAAACTAACAAACCATAGACTGAAAACCCAGGATTTTCCAGTCTTTTGGGAACCCAGCGGCAGTATAATAATGGGCAATGGAATTTGAGATTAGAAAAGCAAGTTTCTAGGAATGCCATGGTGTCAGGTAAAATAGATACTATGAGAACAGTAGTTTCCATTAAGATACATGAATATAGGAATGATAACATATGTTAGCCATGGTTAGAGTCCTTTTGTGGCTGTAGTAATTTTAACTTGATCATTGTCACATTCTCATTTATATGCCATATTAGACTATTGCTCAGGGTTTTTTTTGTTTTTTTTTTTTTGATACTGAGGATTGAACTCATGACCTTGTGCTTGCCAGGCAGGCACTTACACTGCTGAGCCAAATCCCCAACCCTTAAATTTTTTTTTTTAGAAAATTATATTACTGTTCATAACTCTTGGTTCATGAATGAAAATAAAACTCTAGATGATGCCTATCCTGCTTTATGAAATGCAAAATTTTAAAAGGTCCCTAACTTCTAATTTAGGCAGCACCAGAATTTCAATGGAAAATGGAAAGGAGTCCTCTTGGGATCCTGAAAACTACTGTGCTAGAGGGAGCGAGGAAGTTGTGAGAAAGTTGGTGGAATCATTCACTGAGAAACCCCAAATCTGATACACAGACAGGTTCATTGTTTGGAGAGTAATAGACTTTTATAACTAATTTTCTTCTAAAGAGTAAAAACTGGATATGAATTTGTAGATCCTGGAGGAGAAATTAACAGTATGGTTTCAAATCTCTTATTTTTTGGGACTATAAATGTTTAAGACTGCTATATTTACCATTAATGCTTAAAATATATTTTTCTTTTTGAAACATAGCAAATTCTACCAATTAATTTATCTTAATTTAAACTATTAAAATGTGTAAAAAGGGGGCTGGGGATTTAGCTCAGCGGCCTAAGTGCCTGCCTTGCAGGTGTGTGGTCGTGAGTTCTATCCCTGGTACTGATTAAAAAAAAAAAAAAGGTATAAAAAAGAATTTATATTTTTCAGGATGTTGAAATTTTTGAAACATGATTATGGTCAGCTTAGATAATGTTGTTACTCTTTAGAACAGTTACTTGTGCTGCTTCTATATAGTTTATTTTGTATAGGCCAGAGAAGACACTCTACTCTTTTGATACCATGGTAACAAAACTGAAACTGAGTTTCAATTTATTATTATTATTTTTTTTAATTTTTATTTTTTTTTGTGTGTGAGACAGGTCTCACTAGTCCAGATATTCAGAAGTGGTTTGGGTTTTTGTTTGTTTGTTTGTTTGTTTTCCTTTCTTTCTTTTGTGGTGGTAGGGAATTGAACCCAGGGCCTCTTGCATGCAAGACAAGAACTCTGCCACTGAGCCATAGCCTCAGTCTTATGAAAAGTTTTTTAAACTATCCTCTTCAGATTGCTTCATAAATGTCTTCTTGAGAACTAGGGTGGCTGAGAAATGTGTTTGCTCTGAGTGACTTTTTCCAGGATAGTTGTAGGTTCGGATCTTGCCTAGACTGTGGGTTTGTTAAGATCTGAATACACCTTTTCCTCAAGTAATAATGCTGATTTTGAACAGTGGAAGTAAAGAACCAAGTCCTCTGCAGAAGCAGTTTGTATTTGACCTTCTTTGTAAAGTCCATATGTAGTTTTGATCTACTTGTGATATATAATTTGTTTGAATGTTTATTATAATAATAAAAATTTGATATGTTAGGCTATGGGCTAGTTCTTGGTTTGATTATGAGGAGTTTGTGATAATGTAGGAAAAATGTCTATCATGAGAGTTAAAAAAATGAAGACTGCAAAATTATGATTGCAGTGTTATTATAAAAGTATGAAGACTGGGAGAACCATCAGCGTCTCCTGAGATCCATGTCATGTTGGAACTTAGGGTGCTCAGAAACCAAGCAACCAGCTTGGCACCCTGGTAAGTGGCTGTGGCCTAGCAAACCTTGGCCACCCCAGGACGAGAACCATCAGTGTCTCCTGATATCTGTGCCATGTTGGAACTTAGGGCACTCAGAAACCAAGCAACCAGCTCGCCACCCTGGTAAGTGGCTGTAGCCCGGCAAGCTGCAGCTACCCCAGGGTGAGAGTCATCAGCCTCTCCTGAGATCTGTGCCATGTTGGAACTTAGGCCACTCAGAAACCAAGCAACTAGCTCACCGCCCTGGTAAGCAGCTGTGAGCCTACAGGTGCGCGGGCTGAGATTCAAGCATCCCCCCCTCCCACTTAGCGAGGGGGAGCAGAGATCTGAGCATGTCTTGCAAGGCTGACTATATGCAATATAGCAAATAAGGGGGATTCCCTTCTACCATCTCTTGAAGGCAAATATTTTTATCACTGTTTTGCTTTGTTCTGACTAATGGTATTGTTCTATTCAATATTGTTTTGATAAATTCTGTAATGTTCTGTATTTCCTTTGATTCTGATATACCTGATTGAAAGAACAACTGAAAGAACAACTATTGTGCAGAAAATGAGATATACTATGGTACCTATTACTGTTATCCTGGTAACCTGCTGTGAAGTTCTGTACCAATTTCACTACACTGTCTCAATTGGCTTTGTTCCGTCTTGTTCTGTGGTATTTTACTACTTTAAAAAAAAATATATATATATATATAAAGACTGGAATTAAAAGCCCAAATACTATTAGGATTCCTTCCTCTTTTTTACTTGATGCATGTTTGTTATAGAAATTTTGGACTTACAAATGCATTCATATGGATATATGTATCTTTAATTTATTTCCTTCATACAACTATCAGCTGCCATATGCATATAGATTTTTGTTTGTAAAGATAAGACTTGCTGCTTTTTAAAATTCTCACAATGGCTTTAGCATTTAATAATGAAAGTTACTATTTTGTCTTCCCACTGTATCTTTGAGTTAATGAGTTTTTAGTACATAACACTGCTGGGGACATTTAAATGAAAAAGAATTTGAGATAGAATAGTACCACATTTTCTTTGTCCATTAATCTGTTGATCAGTATTTATTATAAATTGTGCCATTAGCAAAGTATGCATAAATCACTATGATATTATGTCTGATTCTTTTGGAAGATACCTGGAAGGGGAATAACTGTGTCAAATGGAATTTTCTAGTTTTGGTTTTTTGAGAAAAAAAAAAAAATTTTTTTTGAGACTGGCTCTCAAAGTGTACCCCAGGCTGGCTTTGAACTTGCTTATGTAGCCCAAGCTGACCTTGAACTCACGATCCTCCTGCCTCAGCCTCCCAAGTGCCGGGATTATAGGCATGTGCCACTGTACCTGATTCTTTTGAGGCATCTTTATACTGATTTCTATAGTGGTTGTACTACTTTGCATCTCATCAACAATATAGGGGGCTCTCTCCTGCCTTCTGCCAGAATTTATTATTTGATTTCCTGATGATAGAGGTTCTTTCTGGGGTAAGTTGGAATCTCATTGTTTTTTAAATTCACATTTCTCTAATGGCCAGTGGAGTGGAACTTTCATCATTTGTAGGAAAATGGATAAAATTTGAGACCATAGTGTTAAGTGAAATGAATCAGAAACACCAGTTTAAATATCACATGGTTTCTCTTATATGAGAAATCCAAAATATAAATAAAAAGCAAAATAAAAGGTAGATAATAGGAAGTAAGAAGATAGATCTTTCTCAAATGGTAAGGAGATCAAAGAATGAGGGAAGGGGCAGGGGATGAGAAAAGATGCAGTAGGGATATAATCATTATGTACTACAAATGTGGTGATAAAAAACATTTAAGACTTACTCTCTGTCTTCTAGACAGAAGTCTGGTGGAGGAGAGAGTATAAATCATAACATAATCTGTAAAGCAGTTAAAATGAGATTGCTGGGTAGAATGTGGTTTAAATGCCTACATTTGTGCTATGTTCTAATGGAGTTCAGATTTAAGGGGGTTTATACAAATCTGAAGTATTTGGGGGAAGTCCCACTGGTGAAAGTTTATCTTTAGTAATAGATAGCATTGAGACAAGTACAATAAATAAAAGTGTGGACTTAACTTGAAGTAAAGACTTCATTCTTATCTAGTAATGAGTTCTTTTAAGAGAATTATTAAGCATTAAATTTCTTTCTTATGAGGGAAGAAAAGCACAACCATAATAGTAACAAAAAGTAAATAATAATATCTGAAATGGGCAGCAGGCACTAGAGGAGGGGTCATTCTAGTCTGAGGAGAGAAGAGAAACTTCTTCTGGGATTAAGCCAGGCAAGATAACCAGAGGAGAGAGACTTGCTTTAAATGTGGAAATATTTAGAAGCCCTTTTATAAGCATGGCTGCCTTTTGTTACAATTGATATTATTAAAGAAATTAAGAGTGTTTGTATTTGAGTTTTTATATTAAGATATTGTTTTGTAAATCCCTTAGGAAGATATTTTTTATCTTTAATATATAGTATAATTCTTTACTTAATTTGAAAATAATGGAAAATTTCAAGTTTTCTAAAATACTATTTTAGGTGTTTTCTATTTCATTTAAAACAAAGTTATTTTGAAACATTAATCCAGAAACATTAATAAAGAGTGTAATTTAGAAATATTTAGAAGTATTTGTGGCCTATACATTTTGTTTTTGTTTTTGTAGGCAAGCAGGTCATAAATGTTCAGGTATATATTTGTGCTTCAGTTTTATACATTTGTCTCATAAAATAATTATCTGATTGTGAGTTTCTTAAATTGGAAGACTGTGAGGAAAAGATAGTTTAAAAAATGCACTATTTTAAAAGAATAGATTTCTTCTAGGATCAAGCAATTTACACTTTTTAATATCAAATGCCTATCTAGCATTTCTTTAGCAAAAATAGATTTATAAAATTGTCAAGTGAGTAGTCTTAAAAATAGGGTGTATCTTCCTGAATTCTGAATAGATTTAGAACTTCATACACATATCAGTTCTTTTAGAAATAAATGTAAAACAGACAAGGATCAAATTTGGGAGTATTTAAATGGTTCTCAAGATTTTCTGGTTCATGTGTTGTGATATTGAACTCTTTAATTTGTGCCTGGTGCTGACCTGATGTTGTGCAGGGACACTCACTGCATCTCTCCATTCAGTCCCTCTAATTATCCCAACTTCCTGGGGAGCTTGCTTAGAACTGGGCATGAGCGCTTGTTATTAAAAATATTGGGCTACCCTTGCCACATGTAACAAGGTAGTTTTTGATATCAGATTTATGCATATATCAACAGAATAGGAAGCTAAAATTGTTTGGTGTGATTTTACTTAAATAGGTAGCAAGTATTATGAATATGTTTGGTTAGATGGTACATTAGATTTGTAATAAATGAAATCACGGGTAATATGTTCCTGAGCCTTTTTGTTGCATTGCTGTTTTTTTAGGGCATATTCAGAAAGAAATCTGACTCTGCAAATGATATGTGAAACAATTAGATTTGCAATTTTGTGTATATTTGTGGATGATGGTAATTCTTTTTGCTGGGAGCATCTGTTAATGCAGGGATTTGTCTCTTCAGGTTCATGTGAAAATGGCGGATGAGGCCGTCTGTGTTGGCCCAGCTCCCACCAGTAAAAGCTACCTTAACATGGATGCCATCATGGACGCCATTAGGAGAACCAGGGCCCAAGCTGTGAGTCTGAATGAACCTATCTATGCAGCTGTTTCATATGTAGTGAGCAGAAAGCTAAAGTTTGTATTTAAAAAAAATAAAAAGAGAGAATGATTGAAAATGCTGTTGCAGTTAGTTCATGTCACATGAGTTAAATGTGGCTGAATTCGCTACTGGAAATCAAAGGCTTTGTAGCATCTGGCAGTGTTGGTTGCTGATCCTGCAGGTGGCTGCTGGATTCAGCTTTCACACCAGGGAGCAGTTTCAGTTCATTTCCAAATTTGCTAGGAAAAAAGAAATTCCAATTAGTTTTGAGTATTAACCCTTTCAGTGTAATAAGAATGTTAAAAACAACAACAGAAAAACTCTGTGAGGAAGAGGATCCAAAAGACCCTGTGTTAGTTCCATTTTAAACATTTAAAAATTATGTATACCCAATTATATTTTCAGAAATAAAAAGCATGTAGTCATTTTAATAATTATTTTAGTTTATTAATATCAATAAGATGCCCATAGCTAACATAGATAAATCAGTTATTTTATTTACTTTAAATTTGGTTTGAGGAAAGTGGAATCCAAGGAAAAAACTGGTTTCTGATATCAGATATAGCAGCATTCTTTTTTTTTTTTAAATATCGGAGAAGTAATTACATACAATATTAAAATCTATGCAGAGTTATCTCTCAAACTGGATGGAAGCAGCCAGCACTGGAAATTAGCCTGGAATGCTTCAATTAGCATTCACGTTTCTTTGAAGGAAATGGTTTAGCAAGAAACATGTTTAAACAAATCTAAATTCATGAGCCTATATTATTAGATGTTTACACTTTATTAGCACAGTTAATGAAAGTAAAACTGTCAACCTTTTATATATAGTTTTTCAGAGTATAACTTTTAGTTGGATGTTTATATGAAATGAAATTGGTAGAATGAAACTTTTTCTCTGATGCAGTAGTTTAAACGATTCTCTGCTATGTTCAGAAAGCTCAGTTCAGCATTTAAAAATCTCTGATACGTAGCTGTTTCTAGGTTATGATATTGGCTCTTTCAGATATTTGATTTTCCTTTTAGCATAATTGCTTTACTAGAAACTTGTTCAACACTAATACTGGAGTGGCTAAATTTATGTTTTACCCATGTGATGGGTAAAAAATTACTTGATCAGAACAGGATGGTAGAATTTATATAGTAGCATTGTGGCTTGTGGGGGAAGGTAGCATAAAGTAGTTGTGTCTAAATTGGAATGAGGGAAGAAGATTAGATTTTAGGAAAAAAATTCAGAATACAGTACAAGGTAAAACCAAACTTCTGCTTTAGTTTAGCTTGATCAAAAAGGCTTCTTAGCTAGTTGCATGCCATCAGAAATAAAATGTGTTAGTTGGCATAATAGCTTGGATTTGGAAAGAAGCAGTTCTATGTATTTTAAAGAAAGAGGAATTCAGAAGTTTTCACCCATTTTGTCATGATCCTGTAAATATTCTTTTATGTATCAGCTATAGTGAAATTTCCAAACTTGGCCAAGCCTTAGAAAAAGTAGGGAGAGTTTGTGCTGTATCATATAAACAAATGCAACAGGGTAGTAAGATAGATGGCTCTGATTACAGCTAGAACAGGGAGGAATTTCATTTTGCATCCAGAAATATGAGTCAGACCTTTCAGTATATGAGAAATAAGTTTATTCAATGGCAGTTGAGAAAATAAAACAAAACAAAACACATTATTGTATTCCACATGTTGCTTATATAGGTTTTTTAATATGTAAAAGAACTTTTTTTTTTTTTCCTAAGGTACATCCAGGTTATGGATTCCTTTCAGAAAACAAAGAATTTGCCAGGTGTTTGGTAAGTTTGTAATGAATCGGAAAATGTTTATTTATGTTTTAGAAAACAGTGTAGTGACCTGGCTATTGTAAATGTGGGTACTGATGAATTATAGTGTTCTAATTCAGCCATCAATTCTTTGAAAATTGTGAAAAGTGAAGATTTTTTTATTCTGGAACCCAAATCTTGATGTGAAATGGAATTATAAAAATGGAAAATTTATAAAATTGCCATGATGTCTAGTCTATTACATAGTGCATGGTCTTTGATTTTTAAAATTTAAGAAAACAGATTTTAAAATATAAACAGGTCGGAGAAGTCAGTGATGTTATAGTGATTTAATTATGCCACTAGCACAGAATATAAAGTCAGAAGTAAGATTCTGTTTTTCTGTAAAGGATTGAACTCCTGACCTCGCACTTGCCAGCAGGTGCTGTGCCAATGAGCTCCATCCCCGGCCTGAAACACTTATTTTTCCTCCCTTTTTTTTTTATTTTTGCAAGTTGTAGCATTTAAAGTCAACTCTTACTGCTTCTGCTTTAGGAAAAATATTTTTTAATGATTTGACTATTCTATATCACCATCCTAATTAGATAAATTATGTTGTATTTGCTATTAAAATTATTTTCCAGGTGTATTACTAACTACTTTCAATGTGATATGTAAACCTTAGTTTTTAGGTGTTAAATATGATTTCAATTGTTAATTTTTTGGGGATTAAATCAATCATGTGAGATATATCTCAATTTATTATTTGAATATGTTATACCCTCCTGTTGGTAATTTGTGTTTTGTTCTATGGATTCAAAATCATTTATCAATGTAATCATTTTCTAAATGAGATTTCCAGGGCAGGGATATAGCGGCACAAGTGCCTGCTTGGCAAGCGCAAGGTCACGAGTTCTAACTCTGGTACAAAAAAAAAAAAAAGATTTCCATTTGAAAATCTATAAATTTAATGTGGAACAGTTATTAAGATCATAGAATTCTAGTTTAAAATTGTTCATGTTAACAAGCTATATCATTTAGGGTAAGGCCTGAAGGGCTATTTGGAGTTGAGAAGTTAGTTAAGTGACCAGATAGCCAAATTTGCCTGCTTGGATGAGGCATATTCCAGTTTTTCTCATATATACCTTGTTCTTTTTTAAATTCCTTAGAATTCTGGCTGAATTTCTGTCTAAAAATGATTTGAAGGCTGGGGATTTAGCTCAGTGGTGTAAGCACCTGTGTGGCAAGTGCAAGGTCATGAGTTCAATCCTCATTATCACACACACACAAAAAATTGAATATAGTACCTATTTAAATACTTATTTATAATATAACATACTGAATTTTAAGTTTGTATAAATGAAGTGTTGGTGGAGTATACCTACGGGACAATTTTGTAAATAAAATTTTGTTGAAACACAGGCATGCCCATTGATTTGGATGTAGACTTTGGCAGCTTTTGTCCTATAACCATGCGGTTGAGTAGTTGTGATAGACACTGATTTTCAAGCCTAAAATACATATGCTATGTAGGCCTTTATATTTTTTAAATATAATAAAGTAAATATTTTGAATATTTTTTTTAAAAAATAAATGTAATGCCTGGTATAGGTGAGTATCCAAGCTCCAGGAAATTTAAATGACATGGGTAGTATATTCATAAGTATATTTGTTCAATAACTTATAAAAGCTTGACACCAATGCCCTAGGCATTTAAGGATATAAAAATCAATTGTATATAAATCCTGCTCCAGAGGAAGTCACAGTCAGGTTATGGAAAGTAAGTCAGCAAGTAAATTCAGTTCAGAGAAGAAAATATTGTCATAAAAGATCTCTTTACAGATGAAGGAGAGGAAAATGATTGCCATTTGGGTTTTTACCTTAGAGAATGGAGTGTAGAATGTATGGCCACTTTCATTTCTCTCCAGTTCTTTCTTACGTTGTATCTTCCACTTCCGTTTTCCCGTGTTGTGCCTCTGCAAGCCTGACCTCATGCCTGCCACAGGCTCTGCTTCCCTCTCCTCCCTGGGCGGGCACACCTGTCCTCTCTTGCCTTATCCCCAACTGTCTACCCTTAGTTGCTCATATATTCTACTGGGGGAGTTTTTCATATTCTTCTCACAAGATGTAATATTTTTCCTTAAACTTTGAGAGTGCTTTTTAAAAATTTGTTATTTGGCATAACACTGTCCATATTATGTTAAACTTGTTTCTGTAATTTGTAAGAGCCTCAGTTTTATCAGTCTTTATTTCCATGTTGTCATCTTCCAATGAGTTCCACAGTAAGATCCATAAGTATTTGTGGATTAAATGAGTGTTATTAGATTAAGCGTTTGAAAGATTTGAGTTTTACAAGAAAACTTTTTTCATAAACAAGACTGGATTTATTTAGAAGGTAGCAGTGCTGTCTTTTTGCTCAAAAATACAGTGGCAAGATTCGTATTTCCCTTACATTAAATATTTTCCTATTGGAGTAAAGTGTTTACGATGCTGTTTTTAGACTGTCTGGTCCTGGTTGGTTAGTTCCATAAAAACAACAAACATTGTGATTGGTGGCCAACTATGGTAATTTTTATTATAACCTGAGTGGATTGTCATGTTGGTAGTAACTGGATGAGGAAGGTTCACAAAAGATTTAAAATGTTTGGTTTTTTTTTTAGGTTGATACTGTGGAGTTCATTTACTACAATATTGTGTCTTATGTTTGAAATTTAATCAAATATGGATTTTTCATTAATTTGTGATTATATTTACTATATTGCCATACAAAGGTTAAACAGTTTGTAGAAAAATCTACTTGTAGTTTACTAATATGTCTTTATTATCTATAAGTAAAATGTCCTTTTCTGAATAATTTGCTATAGATTTACTTTAAAAAATATATAATAAGCCAGAGTCCTCCAAATGTAAAAATATACTAAACTCTGTGAAGATGAATCAAGTATATTGAATTTGTACCAAATAAGACTGGATTACCTTTGATCCCCCATTGTACATGATTTTTAAAAATCATGTGCTTTGGGCTGAGGATTTAGCTCAGCGCCATAAGTGTCTCCCTGGCAAGCACGAGATCATGAGTTCTATCCCCAGAAACCATGTCTTTTGTTATTTCTTAAATAATTTATGGAAAAAGCAAAGCTGCAAGTAACTCTCATGAAGAATAACAGTTTTTAATGTGTTGAGCAAACAGATTTTTTTTTTTTCTTTCTTTTTTAAGGTAAGCTTTCACTATATGGTTCAGGCTGGTCTTGGACTTACTTTGTAGCCCAGGCTGGCCTCAAACTCACAGAGATCCTCATGCCTCAGTCTCTTGAGTCCTGGGATTACAAGTGTGTGCCAGTGTTTTCAAGCTGTTTTCCATTCTGTATTTTCTCTGGGCTTTTTTTATTCTGAACAGCAAAGGACCAGTAATGGGAAGATGTTAGGGTTGTTAAGATTAAGAAAAGAAATTCTAGCCTAGTGTGGTGGCTCATGCCTATAATCCCAGCACTGGAGAGGCTGAGGCAGGGGGATCCTTGCAAGTTTGAGACCATCTTGGGCTACAAAATGAGCTCAAGGTCATCCTGAACTGCATAGTAAGACACTGTCTCAAAAAGACCAAAAAAAAAAAAAAAAAAAAAAAAAAAAATATATATATATATATATATATATATATATATATATATAGAGAGAGAGAGAGAGAGAGAGAGAGAGAGAGAGAGTGAAAGAAAGAAAAGACATTCTTCAGAAGTTAGAAAAAAGCTTTGAAAAGTAAAACTACCCCAGCCTTTGGTAAAGGAGGATATTGATTTAGAGAGATTTCATACTCTCCTACTTTTCTTAGTTTTTAAAAAAATCATGTATTATGTGAGTCCAACACAGCATTGTTATAATAATTAGGCTTATAAGACATTTATATATTTAATTAATTAATCGATTAGTTTCTTTATTTTTGGTCTTTTTTAAAAAAATTTTATTTAAAGAGGAGGGGGAAGCAAAACAGAAAAAAAAGGGTAGAAACAATACAGAATTTCAAAAAAAAAATTAACAGTAGGAAACCACTATTTGATACATTACATATTGTCTTCTTGGATACAGTAGTCCAAGTTACAAAATTAAAGCATACAAAGTGGACATTCAAACAGTGAGGCTGCAAACAGTTCTGTTCACTGATCCAACAAAAACTTAGTAACATGGTTATCAATCATACACACGTAAGTATACATAGTTATCTCTTTTAGAGCACTTTCTTTTCCTCCTCTTGCTTTTTTTAAGAAAATTTTTTATTTAAAGAAAAAATTTTGAAACAGAAAGAGGGTAGAAAAAATACAAAATCTCAAAAACAAAACAAAACAAAAACAAGACAAAAATAGTAACCAGTAAAAAATCACTAGTTGATAATTACATACTTTACTCTTAGATGCAGTTGTTCAAGTTACAAAAGTAAAGTCCACAAAGTGGACATCCAAACAGTGAGACTGCAGTCAGTTTTGCTCATCCATCCAACTAAAACTTTAGCAACATGGTTATTAATTCCACACACTCAAACATACATGCAGTTATATCCTTTAGAATACTCTCTTTTCCTTTTTTATCTTTATAATAACTATAATCCATTCTCATAAACTACTTAGAGGTTTTGCACATGTATAAGTCTCTACACATGTACCTAGACTTTCTGTATTAGAGGGAGAAACAAATCAAAACAAGTCAGCAATAAAAATTCCTAGAGAAACACAAAATGAAAAGAATATACAAAAACACAATGTTAGGTGATCTACAGTAGCCCCTATGATGTCCCTTGTTATTTTCAATAAAATTGTCTATATCGTCAAATATAATATAAACTTAGCATTGCTTTACACTATTAATAAAATCTAAACATTGGAGACATTATAGGACTTCAAAGGCAGTTAATAATCAAACCAGAGTGGGTATCCTTTTGAATCCTGTCATTTTCAGAGTAGTTGCCCCTACTCTCAGACTTGACACTCTCAAGCATGCCAGATTTGAATAAAATCAGTCAAGATAAAATAGTGATATAACAAATCTTCTCTGTCTTATCTCTGTCATGCTATTTTTCTGTTGTTATTTGTTTACTTTTCTCCTTCATTCCACTGTCTGCCCCTTTCTTTGAGGCCTTTCTGCCATTATTCCTGGAACCCTGGTGATTTTCTTCTCTCTCTCTAGAATGTCCTTCAGTATTCTTTGCAGGGTTGGATTGGTGGTCACAAACTCCCCCAGTTCCTCTTTGTCGTGGAAATACCTTGTCTCTTCATTAATTTTGAGAGACAGTTTTGCAGGGTACATCATTCTGGGTTGGAGGTTATTTTCTTTCAGGACTTGGAAGACTTCACTTCAAGCTCTTCTTGATTTGATGGTTTGCATTGAGAAGTCTGCTGTGATTTTGATGAGTTTTCCTTTATAG
>PVLA01006852.1:0-56400 GCA_004027455.1 Hydrochoerus hydrochaeris | reverse complement strand
TATTCACATATTTTATTCTTAGGTTATAAATCCTCTTGTCATCTTCTGGCCTTTGTATCGTTGCTTCCTGGTTCCTGGTTATTTTTAAGAGATCCTTCCTTTCACGATCATACTTTGCAAATCTATCTTTAAGTTTTGAAAGTTTGTCTTTAGTTTCTGTTAAAAGGTTTTGCCAGGTTTCAATGGAGTTTTTAATTTCCTCATATTCTCTTTGGATCTGTTTCATATATTCTAGATTTTGTTTATATTCTTCATCAAAGGCTTCTCTCCTTTCTCTGGGTTCCTCTATTCTTTCATTTGTGTCTACTTGAGGATTACCCAGAACTTCTTTTATTAATCTTCTTATATCTTGC
Organism: Hydrochoerus hydrochaeris; assembly: GCA_004027455.1. Classification (NCBI taxonomy): domain Eukaryota; kingdom Metazoa; phylum Chordata; class Mammalia; order Rodentia; family Hydrochaeridae; genus Hydrochoerus; species Hydrochoerus hydrochaeris. The sequence continues at coordinate 56,047 of PVLA01006852.1, read as the reverse complement.
TTCACCTGAGTTAGAATTTCAGATTTAAATTCGACGATGAGGTCAAGGATGTATTTCTTTATTTCCGATGAGCCTTTCTCTGACATTACAGGTTTGCTGCTCTCAACTTCCTCTGCATTTACCTCTGTTTCACTCACTTTCCCTGTTTCTGCAGTTGGGGACCTTTTGCTCTTTCTCTGTCTTGTCATGTTTTTGGCCCCCTTCAGACAGGTGGGTGGTGGAGGTCTCTGGGCCTTTCGTTTTGCTTACAGTTTTTCTGCAGCACACTTGCTAGGGAAGTACCGCCCCCCAGTCCACTGCAGATCTGCAAGTTTCACGCTGAGAGCCAGCCCCTTTCCCTAAGCCAGTCAACCAGTTTATGCTTCAACAGTTTGTGTGTTCCCTGGGGATGCCACTGGCCCAGAAAAGCCTCATCCCTGGCTATTGGGTTTCAACCAGGGGCGTGGCCCAGCCCTAGCAGATCCCACCAATCTGCTTTGGACTAGGAGTCATCAGCGGACGCTGCCTAGGGTTTTGACTCAAGCTGGCCCTGCCCAACTCCAAAATGTTGCCCAGTCAGTCCTCCTGGTTTGCAGAATCCAGTTCCCATCACTCACCAAAGTTCAAGTAGCTCAACTGGCTGTTTCCACTCCCTGCCACAGAGCCTCCTCCAGGCGAGGGTCTGGAGGTCACCAACCCCCGCTCTGGCAGGGCCGCGATCTCAGCTTGATCATGAGTCACCTGACTTTAAGACGTGCCAGTACAGTGATCGGGGCTTGCCCAGCTCCAGCCCTCTGTCCGTGCTCCTTTTTTTTCTTTTTTTTGTTTTGTTTTTCTTTTTCTTTTTCCTCAGTTTCTTCCTGGGTCATGAGAATTCCTCTTCTTTTGTCTGGCTTTCTCCATGTTGCCAGATTCCAGCATCTGAGTTGTTTTTTTTTTTTTTTTTTCCTCAGAGAGTCTCTCTTATCGTGCCACCACTGAGTCAGCCATCTTGCAATCCTCCTATTTTTGGTCTCTTTTTTTGAGGCAGAGTTTCACAATATGGTCCAGGCTGGCTTTAAACTTACTTTGTAGCCCAGGTTGACCTCAAATTTGCAGCAGTCCTCCTGCCTCAGCCTCCAGAGTGCTGGGATTACTGATGTGTCTCACCCTTTCTGGTTTATATTAGATTTGATAATTGATAAATTTGCTGTATTTAAAGATACATGTACATGTATATAGATATTTTAACATATTAAAACTTGGAAGTATAGAAAAGGAAATTTTGCAGGCAGTTGAGATTTGGGCATTGTATTCTTTTTAAAAATCTTTTCTTGGAGAGCTTTTATGTAGATAAGGAATATAACTATTATAGAAATAATAATGAAGTACATTTTTTTTTTTTTTTTTTGTCTTTTTGAGGCAGGGTCTCCTATGCAGTTCAGGCTGCCTTGAGCTCACTTTGTAGCCCAGGCTGCTCTCGAACTCACAGTGATCCTGCTACCTCAACCTCCTGAGTGCTGGGGTTACAGGCGTGAGCCACCACACCTGGCTGAGATATAAATTTTTTGGTCCAGTGGATTAACTAAAATGTGTTTAAATAACTGTGACATCCAGTCTGGGTAAGCATACAGGGAAATAGTTTTGTTCCGGAGAGATAAATTGTTTCCATCCTTAAAACTTGCTAGTATCAATAACAATTTAAGACACAATATAAACATATGTTCAAATAAAATATATATTATTTGTTTCAAAAATACCTCTTTTATGAATATTACCTGAAAAGATTTACTTGAAAAATGTTTATTGTATAGTTTTGCTTTTTTTTTTGTATTAGCAAAATTTGGAAATGGCTCAAAAGTTTCTCATCCGGAAAATGATAATGATAGCTACCCTACAGGGTTGTTGTAAAGAATAGAAACAACATATATGAAGAACCTAGCAAGAAGTGTGGCATTGCTAGGCAAAATCCCTCAATCATTATAATGGCAATAATATTCTTTTAATAGATGGGAATGAGCTACCAAAATAAATTTTAGGGGAATGAGAGAGTTAAAATTAGTGTTTTTGAGAAGCTAATCTGATAGTTTTCATTTGTAGTTTAGAGTTCAGGTTTTTTTTTTCCCTCTTGAGGATAATAATTTCATGTAATACTGCTATATTCATGGCACTGTAGTTTAAAAAGTATTTGGACACGAGTGATCTCATTTAATTCAGTTAGACATGGAAGTTGAATAAATATCAGTTTTTTTTTTTCTGGCATTGGGAATTGATCCTAGAGCCTCACACATGTTAGGCAAGTGCTCTATCAGTGAAATCCACTCCCAGATCTTTTTTATTCTTAGTTTTGATATAGTGGTCTTGCTGAGTAGCCCAGGCTAGAATCAAACTCAAGATCTTTCTGATCCGCTGGGATGATAGGCATGTGCCACCTTGTGCTAGCTATTATTCACCCTTTTTGATGAGAACATTATACTAACATGATTCTTTTCTTGAATCTTGGCCTAAGTCCAGGTTTTAGAGTATTTATTAAAGATTTTGAAGATAGTGTAGAGACCGTATGCTCTGAATTCCTGAAGAAGGAAAATCTTCCTCTATTTTAAGGTGTCTTTTAAGGATTAGATGAGTCAAATACATTTAAGGATGTGGAGTTTTGCAGAAGTGCTTTCCATAGGAAGGTTGGTAATCTGTGATTTGGAACTTTTTCCCCTTTGCTTGAGGTTAAACAGTTTTCAAGTTATGTTCTCTATCTTTTCTCTGCTGCTCCCTTACAGTTACTAGCACAGTTTGGAATCAGATAGTTACGATTCTTGCTGTGGCATTTAGTAGCTGTGTGATCTTGAGCAAGCTGCTTCATGTTTAGATCTAAGGTGTTTTCTGTTTACTATTTGCTTGATATGTATTTCTACATATGAGTATATGTTGGAAATATATTTCTTATAGCTAGGAGGTACAGTTTTCAGGTCACAGTTTTAAAATTCATTTTAATAGTCTGTAACTTTTAATTGTAGTATTCAGTTTATTAAAGTTTTTTGTTTCCTTATTTTTTAAAATAATGGATTTTATGTACCATAATTCTCATCCTTTATTTAAAAATACACAAGTCAGTGACTTTTAGTATATTTGTAGTTATATAAACACCGTTTATTTATTTCCTTCCTTCCTTTCTTTCGAGACAGGGTCTCACTATGTAGTTCAGGCTGGCCTTGAACTCACTGTGTAGGTGAGGCTGGCCTTAAACTCATGGCAATCCTCCTGCCTCAACCCTCCAGAGTGCTATGATTGCAAACATGCAATCACGATGCCCAGCTATACAATTTCAATTGGATGTATTATAGTAATTGATGTGGTTTGATTTATACCTACCATTTCATTATAGATTTTCTCTTTGTCTTTGTTAATTTGTTTTTTCTTCCTGTAATTTTTGGATTATTTTAATAATTTTTGAAATTACATTTAATTTTCTGTTAGATTCCCCCCAATTTTAAGTGTTTTCTTTCCTAGCAATTACAGTATATGTACATCTTCCTTCCTTCTTCTCTTTTTCTTCCTTCTTTCCTTTCCTTTCCTTTCCTTCCCCTTCCCTCTCTCCTCCCCTCCCCCTCCCTGTCTTTTGAGACGGTTTCACTATGCAGTTCAGACTGGCCTTGAGCTCACTTTGTGGTCCAGGCTAGCCCTAAATTTGCAGTGATCCTCCTGCCTCAGCCTCTCAAGTGCTGGGATTACATGTGTGTACCACCATGCCTGGCCCATCCTTATCTTTTCATGGTTTATTTAGAGTTAATCTGCAATTGTCTAGTCTATTGTGTCCTTTCCCATTGTCATCCTCTATGTATAGTTGTTAAATGTATTTCACCTGCATAAACTATAAATTCCATGGAAAATGTCATAATTTTTGCTTTAACTGTGTTTGAAAATGAGTTAGGCATCTCATTCATGAATGACCTAAATATCATTCATATTACTGATAGTGATTTATTCTGGTATGCAAAAAAGATGCTTTAGCTAGGCATGATGATGTATGTCTGTAATCCCAGTATGCGGGACATTGAGGCCAGCTGGGCTAAATAGTAAGTTCAAGGTCAGCCTGATTGCAAAGTAAGACTTTGTTGCAAAAACCAAAACAAAAAATCTTTATATTATATACATATATATATATATATATATATATATATATATATATATATAGTGGTAAAACCTAAAAAATATACACTTTTGCTACCTTACCATCTACTTATTTAAATTGACAGGTGAAATTGTATGTATTGTGTACTGCATGATGTTTTGAACTATACATATATATGTATATATATTTTAGAATGGTTAAATCTAGGTGTACACAGATTAACTCACAGTTAACTTTTTTTTTTTGCTATGAGAACACTTAATGTCCACTCTCTTAGCATTTTTAAAGACTTATCATCATTAATTATAGTCACCATGGTGTATAATAGGTTAGCTGAGTTTTCTTTTTCTTTGTCTTTTTTTGTTTGGTACCGGGAATCGAACTCAGGACCTTGTGCTTGCCAGGTAAGTGCTGTGCTGCTGAGCTGTATCCCTAATCCTTAGTTTTCATTATTTTTAAGAATAGAGCTTAGCTGGGGATATAGCTCAGCAACACAGTGCCTACCTGGCAAGTGAGAGGTTCAGAGTTTGATTGCCAGTACCAAAAAAAGGGGGGAAAAAATACAGCTCAGTGGTATTAGTTTTACTCACTGTTAAATACTTCTTCAGAGCTTTTTCATAACCTGAAGCTGAAACCCTAACACCCCCCCTGCCCTGCCATTTCCCATCCATCTCTATCACCTGGTGATCTCTGTTCTACTTTGTGTATGAATTTGCCTAGTCCAGGTACCTCCTATAAATGGAATTACACAGTATTCATTTGTGTGTGTGTGTGTGTGTGTGTATGTGTGTGTGTGTCTAGCTTGTTTCACAGGATTTTCTTCCTTTTTAAAGGCCGAATAGTGATGTTTTACAGATATAGCACGTTTTGTTTCTCTACCACATGTTGATGGACCATTGGTTGTTTCTGCCTTTTGTCTTTTGTGTATGATGCTGTTGTGAGCCAGTGCAATAGTTTTTATTTCTGCTGTTTTGTGTTTTTATTTGTTTGTACTAGTAAATCATTCCTGTGTTTAATATAAACACTAGGAAATTAACTCATTAGCTATATATAGTGCAACTTTAGCTTAAAATGTCAGAGCTTTAATGTGAGAATATGTGCCTACCCAGAATGTGACTGCTTGTTAATCTAGTACTGCTGTTACTGACACCCATTGCACAGACTTGTGGGGCCACTGGGACCATTGATGATGGATATTCTTAATATTTATCCTAGAACATTTTAAAAATAAAATTTAGGATATATAAAATATTTAAAGAATTATACTATGAATACCAGTATACCCATATTTTAGATTCTATGATTATTGTTTTGTTATATTTATGTTTAATGTATTTGCCTTTTCCTATGTTCATCAGTCCACCTGATTTTAAAGTTAGTTATATATATTTGCACTTCAGTATGCATATTGAAAGCAGAGTTCAATATTTGTATGACATTGATTTTTCTATTAAAAACCTTTTATGAAATGTAATTGTTATTCAGTAACATGCGCACTGATAGCAAAAACTTACTGTAGACTTAATGTATGCCCCCTTGAACTCTAACCATGGTCAGGATAAAAACCATACCATCAACTCCAAAGATTTCTAGGTGCTTCTTTGCTGCCTCTTTCCTGGCTTCTTCCCTTGCCCTCCTTTTCTTTCCTAGGCAACTCTTGATCTGTTTTATGTTATTGTAAGTTATTTTGCATAATTTCATATAAGTGGGATCCTACAAGAATTGCTCCTTTTTGAACACGGTCTTTTTCACTCAGTAAGTCACTTTTTTGGGTCTGTTTTTAATTGAACCTTGTGTCCATTCCATTTTATTGCCTAGTAATATGGTAGTCCACCATGTGGACATGTCATAATTCTCTTTATATCCATTTATCTGTTGGTGGACATCTGTGTGGTTTCCATTTTTTATTTATTGCAACTAAAAGTATAAAGGAATTATTTTGCAGTTTCTCTTTGTTTAAGAAATAATCTTTTGTCACTGACTAGATGATCCAAATATATTTGTCAGTTTTTCCTGTCACTAGCTTTCTGACTGATTTGTCTCATGTTATACATGTAGATTTCGACTGCCTCCTAATTCCTACACTAGTAGAGGCTGAAATCATGCTTTTTAACTCTTGTGCTACTCAAGCCTTCAGTGTGTATTTTTTGTTCTTTGTTTTGTTTCTTTGTACTAGGGATAAAACTTAAGACCTCTCGCTTGCCAGGCAGGTGTTTGTGCTGTTGGGCTAAATACCTGGCCCTTCAGTGTGTATTGTTAATGCTCTGTTTGATGAGAGAAGTTGTTGAATTAAAATTTGAAATTCTAGGGAGAAATGTAGAAAGGCATTTTGAGAAGCATCCCTGTGTTTTATGTTAAAATGTTTTTTTTTAAACTTACAGTAACTTGATTTTTTTTTTTCTTTTTGGAACTGGGGAGCGAACTCACGACCTTAAGTTTGCCAGACAGGCGTTCATGCCGCTGAGCTAAATCCCCAGCCCGTAATTTTATGATCTTTAAAATTTATTTTCATTGATTTATTTGTATGTGACCCCTATACTTACATTTCTTTTTTGTTCTATTGAGGATTAGTTTGAGGGTTTTGTTAGGTTAAGTGAAGTAACATTAATTATCACTGTTACGTATGGTTAATGATTCCTATTGTCTTGAAATTCACTCTAAAATTAAACTTCTATGTGTATGCTTTCTACAACAGGCAGACTAATGAGATGATTGCTCAGGCTTTGTTTTCAGACTGGACTTTATGTAAGATGTTGTTATAAAAGTTCCTGAAGCACCCTGTTGACATAGTATGTGAAACACTAATGCGTTATGTGGAGCGTGTGCATGTGTCCACACTTCCCAGCATACTTACGGTGTATCTATCTGCAGCCTGCGTGTATACACAGGTGTGTGTTTCTCATTTTTTTTCCTCTAGACCTTCACATGCTAGTTAGTTGTTTGAATGCAAATGTTAAGAGAAATAAGAACATACCATGACAAAAATAATGTGGTACATTTCCTTCTCCTCTTTCTCCTTTTTTTTTTTTTTTTTTTTTTTGAGACAGGGTCTCTTTATGTAGTCCAGGCTGGCCTCAAACTTGCAGAAATTTGTCTGCTTCAGGCTCCCAAGTGCTGGGATTACAGGTGTGCACCACCATGTCCAGGTACATTTCTTAACTGTAGTGACTTATTTAGCAAACATTTGATTAATATTGACATCCCTTATTTTTATCATTGCTGATTAGAATGTCATCATTTAGAGAAACATTGAATATGAAAGCCAGAGTTCATTGTGTTTATATATATGTATATAAATAATTGAGTATGTTTCACTAGTGTATCATAGATTAGCTCAGTGTTTGATATTATTAATTGTAAATGATATATTTAGAAGGCTAAGTTGCTTATGATACTGCACAACACATCAGGCAAAGCACATTTATTAATCATTCATAGTAGAAGGATAAGTAGAAGTATAGGACCCATGGCAAACGTCCTCTAAGGCTCTCGAAAGCTGTTCAGGGAAGATGGCATCCTCTGTGCATGAGGGACCTCAAAACTCCCACTCTGGGTTATATCTAGGGGTCCAATTGGTTCCCTGCGCTGAAGTATTTTAGACATCCTGTTCTAGGCAGGACAGGGACACAAAGAACAAGCTGCTTTGGACAGTCCCTGCTTATTTCAGGATGTTCCATCCTGTTACATCCAGGTGTATTCTTCCAGATAATTGTAGGCAAAAGGGAAAAGTCTGGGTCAGCCACAGTCACCCAGGGACCTGTTGTGAGGTAGGAAGGTACCAAATGCTGTTCTAGATGTTGAGTACATTCAGTAATGAAAAGATAAACTTTGAATGTTCATGGAGTTCTTTCCTACTACAGAAAGTCAATAATGAATTACAAAGCCCAGTGTGGAGGCGCACTCCTGTAATCCCAGCACTTGGGAGGCTGAGGACAGGTGGACTGTGGCAAGTTCAAGGCCAGCCTGGGTTACAAAGTGAGCCCAAGGCCAGCCTGACAGGGGAGACCCTGTCTCAAAGAGACAAAAAAGAAAAAAAAAAAAAAAAAAAAGAAGGAAAGAATTACAATCAGAGCATGGTGAATGCTGTAAAGAAAATTACAGTGGATGATACACTGCAGCAGTGTATGATGAATGTTTTAGAACTTTCAGTGGTAGCAAGTAGCTGGCTGGGGAGCATGTGTCATATACTGGAACATTGCCTTGCAAGGTATTTTGGGGGGTCTGGGGGCCTTCGAGGTCCTTACAAACTCCAAAGTGAAAACTGATTTTTGTAACAGAACCATCCCCCACAAGATTGTGCAACTCAGTTTTCCAGCAGCTATGTGATATGTATTATAACAGATTGAATGCAGAAGCTGGTTCAGAGAACCCAGCCATCTTTTATTAAACTAGATATTAAAGAGATTTGCAAAAATATAAAACATTTCCACTCTTACTAATGAATGTGTCATAAAAATGTTCTTGTTAACATTAAACATAAAATTAAAGAATTCAATAGCTTTTTCTTTTTTTTTTTTTTGGTACCAGGGATTGAACTCATGACCTTATGCTTGCCAGGCAGGTGCTTAATGCTACTGAGCTAAATCTCCACTCTTTCTTTCTTTCTTTCTTTCTTTCTTTCTTTCTTTCTTTCTTTCTTTCTTTTCTTTCTTTCTTTCTTTCTTTCTTTCTTTCTTTCTTTCTTTCATTTGTTCTTTCTTTCTTTCATTTGTTCTTTCTTTCTTTCTTTTGTTCTTTCTTTCTTTCTTTCTTTCTTTCTTTCTTTCTTTCTTTCTTTCTTTCTTTCTTTCTTTCATACTGGGGAACAGACTCACAACCTTGTGCTTGTCAGGTAGACACTTGTGCCCCTGAGCTATCCTGGCCAGTTTTTCTTAATTTTAAGATGGTAAATATCAATATAGCATACATGATAATCTGAAGCTCTTTGAGATTTTCAATTTTTCAAACTGCTGTACAGTGACTCTGAGCTCCAAAACTTGGTTAAACACTGTTTTAGGGAGTTACTGAGTAGCCTTTTCAGACTACACGGTGAAGAAAACTTTCAAAGAGGTCAGCATGTAAGCCGAGCACTGGTGGGAGGAGAGAACATTCTAGGCAGGAGTCAGCTTCCTTTGGCCTGCTCTGTACTATCTCCTTCCACGTTTTTGTCCTTACTGATGCATCAAGTCAAGAACCTTTACTTAATTCATCTCCAAATTCCTTTTGCTTACCACTTCACTTACTAGTCATTAGTAATTTGTTGCCTTTTAATGAAATTGCTTATATACTGCCTGCCACACATGAGATAAACTCTTGGAGGGAGGCTCAGCTTTTTGCTGTTCACACCAAACTAAAGTGTATTTTAAAAACTTAAATGTTGATCAAGATCTATATTTCCTATTAAATTAATTCTTTCTGCATGAAAAAAATCACATTGGATTTTTTTTTTTTTTTTAAATCCTTTTGAGATAGGGTTTCACTATGCAGTTTGGGCTGGCCTTGAACTCATTTTGTAGCCCAGGCTGGTTTTTTTTTTTTTTGTACCAGGGATCTAACTCACGATCTAGTGCTTGACAGGTAGCCACTTATCCACTGAGCTAAATCCCTGGCCCAGTCTGGTCCTGAACTTACAACAATCCTCCTGCCTCAGACTCCTGGATGCTGGGATTACAGACATGCACTGCCATGCCTGATTTAACACTGGATTTTCTTTTCTTTTTTTTTTTTTTTTTTTGATACTGGGGATGGAACCTTGTACTTGCCAGGCAGGCACTTATTGCCACTGAACTAAGTCCCTGACCCCTCGTGTTGGATTTTTATATGTGGCTTTTAGTACTGGAGCTTTGTGTTCCACTTATATTTGTTAAAGGTAAATTTGTTTTTGCAATCTTTGTGCTTTGGTGTTTTAATTTGGGTATATTAATGTATGTCAATGGTTTTTATTATCATTCCTGCTATTTTTGTCCTTTATCATATCCAAAAAAAAGGAAATAATCAGTTTATCTAAAGTAAGAGTAGAGGCAAAACAAAGTTGTGTGTGGTCATGGTATGAATCGATGGACATTAGACTTACTACAGTTATTTCTGGAGGATAGATTGTGCAACTTGTATGCCAAAACTTTAAATGTTTCTGGCTTTCTTTTCTCTCTCATCACTACCTTTCTGTTGTAAGATGTGATCCATTCAGCCTTTTGGTATCTTTACCTTCTAGAATATTTCTGAGTCCTACAGGGACTTATTAAACAGCACTATGTAAGAGTTCCATTTTCCTTCCAGAAGCTAGAAATGGGAGAAAGAAGCAGAAGGGGTAAGAGAACAAGTACATAGAAGAAGAAAGTGATGATGGGAACAGTAAGGGTGCTGTGTGGCAGTCCTGTTGGCAGCCAGGAGAAGCTGCGTGTATTGGAGAAGCTGCTTTTTAGATACTTTAGCCAGGACAGTTGTAGTGACTTGGGTGTAGGAAACAGAAAGTAACAGAATGCCAGTAATACCAACACTTGGTAGAGATTCAAAACAGCAATAAGGGATGATGAGCTGCCGGTAACTGGCAAATAAGAAGAGGTAGATGATGAAACAGTTCCCTCTGTGGGGCCAGAGTGTAACCAGTGACACAGAAATACATGTCCTAGAGAGAGTAGACAAGTGTTTTTGTTGTCTGGGGAATTACCTGGCTAGGGTTCCATTTTCCTTGAGGTAAAAGAAAGTTAAAGTTCCTAAACTGAAGTGCAGGTGCTGTGAAGAAAAAACTGGTGTTAAATGGGTCTTTGGTAGGGGAGGAGGGAGGACTTGAGTTTTAGAAAATTGATGATTCTCTTGTTTGGGAGATTGTCAAATACTATATTTACAGTGCTGACACATTGATTAAAAAGCTGTATAAATAACATGATATTATCTCTAATTTATAGGTGATGAAAGAATGTTCAGAGAGGTAATTTTTTTTTAAAAAAATGTGCTAGTAGGGGATCAGCAAGCTAGAATTAAAGAACTAGAAAATAAACTAGCTTTTAATGTTTTAGTGTTCAGTTTTTGTTGTGATTATGAAAGCTTTAAGAATATAGTATGCTTCTTAGGTAGGTAGTCAGAAAGATAAAACCATGCTAACATGACTATTTGCTTGTATTTCTAGTATTCAGAAAAATAGTCATATAACAGCATTAACGATATATCTTTATCTTTTATTCTGTTACATTTATTTTGAGATTTTCACATTTTATTTATTTATTTGGTTGGTTGGTTTGGTTTTTTGAGACAGGTCCTCCCCTGCGTAGTCCAGGCTGGCCTTGAACTTGTGATCCTCCTGCCTCAGCCTCTGAGTACTGGGTTGATCGGCATGTGTCACCATGCCCAGCTTAGTTAATACTAGATATCTTCATATATGATTTTGGATTTTTTTTCACTATAAGTTGCTAGTTACACTATGGGATAGACTATCATTTAGCATTGCATGCTCCAATTAATGAGTGTCTGCTCGAAGTTCTATATTTTATTAAGACATCTAAAGCACTGGTTTGTATGATTTACAATTTTTCTTTTACCAGCCTAAACTTTTCAGAATCTTGCCATGTCCCTGTGAGTGTTAGAAACCTAAATTTAGGGTTTGTTGACTGAGTTAAAAACATTAAGTACTCATGTATTTAAGTATGCATTCACAACCTAGAGATCCTATTTGCACCTGTAGGAAGTGATGGAGGGCCTGCCTATGGCTATTTTTGTAGGCCTCATCTTTGCATTTTCATCCAGCTTCATGCATTGCTAATCAGAGATCCACTGGAAGCTTTCACAAATCTTAACCAAAGCTGACCATGTATACTGGTATTTTCACCTGGTATTTTTAGTTAATGAAGTGTAAAAATTTCATATTTGTTTTAGCTTTCCATCTATGAGATATTAAGAGTAGTGGCAAGATGGCTTTGTTACTGTTTTGCAGCCAGCTTTAATTGATGTTGAATTGTGGCTTTCCCTATACTCAGGGTAAGTAAAAAGATAGCAGGCAGCTAGTAAACATTTTCTCTTTAATGTGCTCGTTAGTATTGGCAAATCCAGGTTTCAGCATGTCAATAATTTACATTTCATTGTGGAGAGACTGCCCTTGTTCCAGAGTTACTTCTAAGCCTGATGAATATATATTGGGAATAAACAGAGTAAAGAATTGAAAGCTAAATACCCTGACAGGCCTTTCAGTTACTTATGAAGTAGATCTCTTCCAGTAGATTTCCAGTGGATCTCTGATTAGCAATGCATGAAGCTGGACGAAAATGCAAAGATGAGGCCTACAAAAATGGCCACAGGTGGTGGGCTCTCCCCTTAAATCCTTTTTGTGACTACCTTTGCATTTCATGTTCCCCAAATTCTTTTTTCATGGCTAGCTTTCTGTTAAGGTGAAAATAGTCAGTGTTAGACCCAGGAAGTGAATGAGGCAGGACCCACTTGGTTCCTTTCCCCTTCTAGCCCTTGAGCCAAGTGTGATCATTAGGCAGCGAGGCAGAGGACTTGACAGGCCTTGTGTCTTCCAGGGATTGAATAATTGTGATTGGGATCTTGCTGGTGATTCCTTCTGGAATTCAGTTTTCTCACTTTCCCTGATCGGTGCTAGCTTGTCTGGCTTTGAAAACTTGCATAGATCAGTAAAGGGGCACTGGTGAGGCTGTGGTCAATTTTGCTGGACCTAGAGACAGGACTGTACTAATGCTGTCTTTGAAGCTGTGTTAGAGAAAGTCCTTTCTTTTTGTTGCAAAATGGTATAATGAAAGATTTTTAAACAGAAGACTTTTTTATAAGTTACTTCATGCATAGATGGAGTAGCATTAGAAAACCCCTACGTCTCCTTAGAAGAAAATGTTACAATTCTTTACACATGTTAAGTTTATTTATATTAATGTAAAAATAAGGTTTATTGCAAGAAAGTAGGTTTCAGTATTGCCAACTGTGTACATGTATCATTCTTTGTTTCTGTCTGTGTTGTGTTTGTGGTGCTAACCAACTCACTGAATTTAAGCAAAAGTTTTAACAAGCTGAGCATGGTGACACAATCTGGGAGGCTGAGGTAGGAAGATTACAAATTCAAGCCCATCCAGGGCAATTTAGTCACTTAGTAATACCCTGTTTCAAAAGAAAACGTTTTTTAAAGAAAGTACTGGTTTGTAGCTCAGTGTGAAAGCCCTGGTTCAATCCACAGTACTGCACCACCCCCAAATGTTCTTAATTCCTTTTAAGATGTAAAGCAAATGAATGTATGACTCCTATTCTTTTTTTTTTTTTTTTTTTTGGTACCAGGGATTGAACTCACAACCTTGCACTTGCCAGACAGGCCCCTAGGCCACTGAGTTAAATAAATCCCCAACCCTAATCTTGAAAAATGTGTATATTCAAGTCAGATTATTTTATGATAAATCCAGTTGGATAATTTATATTTTGACCATTTAAATATGAAGGTGGAAGTACAGTTTATTATTTCTTTTTTGTTAGATTTTTATATTGACTTTAAAAGTTAGAGTTTTAATAGAGGAGCAATATGGAGCAATGTGGTTTTGGTAAAATTTTTTATGTGTATAAAGATGCAAATGCACATCTTGAGAGTATTTGTTCAGTAGTGTTCTGATCCGTGTTCATAGTCTTTGTGAAACTATTAACAGTAAATTTGACTTTTAGATAACTACTTCAAACTATTCTTTTTGGATGATTGACACATAAATCTCCATGGAATTAAGTTATGGAAAATTACTTGCAAAGTTACAGGGCTATCAGTGGATTTGAGAATTTAACTGTCCAAAATGTCATCTATATGAGTTCTGTCTCTGCATTGGATTAAAAAAAATTAGTTGCTCAGTCAGAATTAAAGATGACATCTGCCTTTAATTGGTGTTTTATTTTCTTCCAAGTCAATAAAAAGTCAGTAAGACATGAATTATCAAATTTTTCAGTGCTATGCAGCTTGTCAAGTGGCAGCACCTACCCAGTGTTAAAATGTTGATTAATCTTCCAGAGTTCTGATTATGACTTTAGAAGAGAAAACTTACATAACCATTGCCAGCCATCTAGTATCAGAATAGTGTTAATTTGTTAATTTTGCGGACTTTTCCTCATTATTGGCATGTTGTCTCTCATGTGTGCATTTAATTTTAGTGAAATTTGGTCTAGAAGATTTAGGTCATGTGAGATTATGTAGAACTTTTCTGTTTTGTGTATCTATTATTTAGTAAATATATCAGCTAAATTCTTTTTCATAAGAATTGGGAAAAAAAAAAGCCTAAAAGAGAACTTGAAATTACATCCTCATATACATGTTTTTCCTATGTCGAGGAGGGAGTATTTGAATGTTGGCCAAAGAAGTCTTGTATGTCTACCTGTTAGACAAGAAAATTGATTATTTCTATTTTTACCATTTATAAAACATTTTAAGATATAAAACTTAAGGATAAAGAAATCAATTCCTTCAAGTAGAGTCTGCAAAAGTAACTCAAGACTTCAAACATTCTCAGATCCGAAAAAGACTAACAAAAGTATTTCTATTGATTACATTTTAATTTTCTAGCTACTGATAACTAAAATATGACACTAAATAATTTGCTTATATAAAATGTGTCTTTGAAAATTCATCTGTGCAGTAAGCATAAATATCTCTGCTAATTGTTTTATATAAACATGGAATTTCTTTTTCTATTTGAATGGTATTTTATATTTGAGGTAGAATTTTGTTTCAAAGGTGATTGAGATTTAACAGCAGCATTTCTGAGATTAGTTTCTCTTATTACCAGCCTTCAGTTTAATTAAGGTTTTCTTTTTTGTTTTTCATTTATGAATACTTGATAAATATATGATGTAGTATTGCATTTTTGCTACCAGAAGCCATTGGATTATTTAATTTGATTAAAGAGATCGTTTCAGCTTAAATTGTGTTTCAGCTTAAAAAATTAGAATGGTGCTTGGCAAATAAACTAATAGTTTGAAATGCAGTTGATAAGTTGCATCCTAAAACCAAGGGCCAAGTTTCATAGTTCTTAAACATCTATAGAATATAATTGAACACAGAAAATTTAGGTGTTTTTAAACTGTACAAAACATTTTTAAGAGTCACTTTGATTCCTGATATCTTTAGAGTTCATTGTCTCTGTACATTTTTCAAATTATTTGCTTCTCAATACATAAGGCTTTAATTTACCCCCCCACTGATAAGCCCCAACTGGGTTTTTAAGAATTTTAAGAGTGGACTGCTGCCACGCTTTAGTGCTGGGCTCCATTGCTGACTCAGAATCTCTTAAGAAGCACCACTTTTGAAAAGAGGGGAGGTTTGCACAGAATTTCCTGTAGCAAATACTAAGGTGGTGGGATTTTTTTTTTGGCTTTTTTTTTTTTTTTGGTTTTAGTTACAGAATTACTGTTTTCTCTCTCTCTCTCTCTCTCTCTCTCTCGGTACCGGGGATTGAACTCATGACCTATGTTTTCTCTTAATATGTTTATTCTTTGAGTTTTGTTTTCATGCTTATTTATTTAAAAATTATAGACATATGGCAGCTACTTGTTTGTTAAATTTTTTTTTGTGAATGATCTTTTTTAATCTTACATTTTATGGAATAATAATAAAGTTAAATATTTGCTCCATGAAGTACCCTAATGCAATCAATCATATTGCCTTGGTAAGTAGCTTTGATCTACTAAGCAAATAAAATTTGTATACCAATGTATAATAATAAATATGCATTCTCTTAAAGTACTCAAAATGACTTTCATGCTGGGCTTTCATACTGTTTTCCCCACCCTGTATTGGAGATTGAACCCAGAGTCTTTGCACTGAGCTACAACCCAGCCCTTTTTAAAATTTTGAGACAAGATTTCAGGAAGTTGATATATTACTAAGGCTGGGTTTGAACTTGTGATCCTTCTGCCTCAGCTCCCAAAGTGCTGGGATTTTGTACATGTACCTCTTACTACTTGCTGTGTTCTTAAGGCACAAGAAAAATAGATGATGAAAATGCAGCATTTTGCTAGAAAGAAGACTAAAATGCACATCTATCTGAATTGGGATAATATTCTGATACCCTTTTTGGACCTAGCTACTCTCATCATCTTTTAAGAAATGAGGCCACGGTAGACTGGCTTGTTAATCTTTTCTGCATTTTCAGCTCGGTTTGGTCAGAAATCCCTGACTTATTACTTATACTTCTGCATTTATTAGCCTCTTTGCCTATAGTTTCCTGGTGGTGAGTTACCATGCCCTCTTTATCACATGGCTATGTCCCTCTGTTGACAATAGATTGAATTAGGAGTTAGTTCTAGATTCATGGCAGTCATCTTTTGAAGGGTCACTGGCCTGTGGGATGTGTGTGGACAGGGGAGAGTGAGGGTCTTGATTGGCAGAGGTGGTGACACAGAGAAGATTGTGACATTTGAACTAATAACTGACAGGAGGTGGCAGCGATGGTGCAGATTCAGGTAGAAGAAACAGCAGTTGTAAGTGCTGTTACACATAAATAGGAGTAGGATGGTGGAAGGGAGAAAGGAGCTGGAGTCACAAATAGGAGGCGTGTGCTTAAAATGAGATTGGGAAAGGAAGCAGTTCTGGGCAGGTCAGTTAGGCCTCTGTGAGAAGACAGGATTTCAGTCTGGGTGTATTAGGGAGCTGTGGGACTGGGTATGGTGGTGCGATTTGTAATTCAGCATTTGGGAGGCTGAGGCTGGAGGATTGCTACAAGTTCAAGGCTAGCCTGGGTTACCTATCGAGACCCTATCTCTAATAACAGTCAACATCAGGGAGCTGCCGGGGACTTTTAAGCAGATAGTAACATATGTGATGATGCACTTTTTAAAAATTTCTTTCCCATGCTGAGAATGGAACCACATTAGGTACATGATTTGCCACCTAGGTTATCTGCCACACCCCAGGCCAATGTGACATAATTCTATATTATTATAGCAGTACATGCCCAGACTGAAGAATTAGGTGATTATACTACATCTGACAAGAAAAAGTGAAGTACAAGAAGTTAAATCCTTATTTGCATCCATCTGTACGCACCCTCACTTCTTAACTGTGTTTTTCTTTCCTTTGGGTTGCATCTCTGTGAAAATAAACCTCCTCTTCTAATTTGTATTTTGCAAATAATCTAACATAAGCCCTACATTTACCTATCGGGTCAATTTAATACCAATAACCCAAGATTCTTTTTGTCACATTGGTTTACTTCCCTAAGTCTAGATTATTTAGTCTTGAAAAATACTGCAGTGAAACAACCGTTGGGAACCTTTGACCATTTAAATCCTAAGAATAAGATATGTGCTTTTTTATAGTCATTTTGATGCCTGATGAGTTCAGGAAAACAGGTCAAATGTGGTATTCTAGTATGAGGTGGCCAGTCTGAGTCCTGTTTCCTCTGGTATCTTTCCTCCTGTATTAGTCTTTTAACTTCTGTCTGTCTGGCAGGTGATGGTTACATCACACAAAGATGCTTAAATGAATACTTATTTGCACACTTACATTCCAGTGGACAGTCTGCTTTCCAGCATTCTTTATATCACAGGTGATTTGTTGAAGCTTGCCATGACCATTTTATCTTCTTGGATTCAGTTAATCATACATAAGCCAGTTTGAGCCAATGAAACATGCTGAGAGACTTGTTTGGGATTCCTGAGAGAAAAACTTCATTATTCATGAAAATGAGGTATTGGAAGCCAGGTTCTCCCTCATTGTACCTCCTGCCTCATTTTGAGTATGAGAAGGCTCAACTGCAGTGATGTGTCTGTGAGGACAACTGGCCCCAGAATAAGGCTGACACACATCAGAGCAGTTCTGAGAGGATGGCAGAGAAATCCAGAACTGGGAGATAAATTTTTAGAGGAATTTCTGTCTAAAAATGTTTGCATGTTTCTGTATTGAAAAGAGATGAAAGCAGGGATGTTCTTAGTCTTTATTAGATATTAATAGAACTGTTTTCTTGTACCTTTGTGCTGGACACTGAGGAACTGTTAAAAAATAAAGCAAGGCATAGAACTTACCTTTCTAGAGAACATTTATGGGTATTAGTTGTTTCTTTTCTTTTCTTCTTTTGAGACAGGGTCTTGCCATGCAATTTAGGCTGGCCTTGGGCTCACTTTATAACCCAGGCTGGTCTTGAACTTAGAAATGATTCTCTTGCCTCAGCCTCCCAAGTGCTAGGATTATAGGAGTACGTCACCATGCCTGGTTTAGTTTTTGTTTTTTGTATAACTGTCCTTTGTATTGAATCTGAAGAATGAAAGAACAGTGATGTTCAGTTAAAAATTTTACAAGGACAGCTCTTACCGCCTGTTACACATTGGTTATTATGAAGCAGATGTCCGGACTGTGAGTTAGAACTCTTTATGTAACACATGAGTGTTTTGAAGAATTCTGTAGTGAGAGAGGAGAGATAAGCTTGAATAAAGTAATAGAAACAGAGACTAAACAACTTTCAGGACTCACTTGTCTCTGTGTTTATGCCTCGTCTGTGAGTTCTTTCTGCAAATCTTTCTCCTTTCCTCCTCTACTTCTGTGACTTTTGTGGTCCTGTGGATCATGTTGGCTCTGTAGCACATGAGCTTATATATCTCAGGCCTGGGATCCTAAAAACAGGAAAGTGTCTCGCTGTCTTTGTCTCCATTCTTCATTTCTAGCAAAGGGATTTGCTCTAGTGTGGGTCACCTGCCTACTGCAACAGTCATCCGTGTTCAGGGAGCAAGATCACATCATCCAAAGGGACCACATTCAAGGGGGTCTGTGGCTGTGTAGGGGAAGGGATGGTTCAGGAGAGTTATGTTCTGGCTGCCTCTTCTACACAGTGTCTCTTACACCACATAATTTTAGGTCAGTGTGATCAAGACAGCAATCAAAGGAGTCTAATGTAAGTGTTGCATGAAATTAGTGGTTAGCTCAACTAGGTTGGGAGTTGTGTATAGCTGAAGAGAAAATTGTAAGAGGTGTGTGTGTATGTGTGTTTGAAAGGATTAGTAAAGCAGAATATATTTGTATTTGATGTTGGTTTCTTCCCTAGAAATTCATATTTAAGAAATTCTGCACCCCTGTGAAGCTAAGTTTCTTAATTTTGGGAGAATCATGGACTTGTTGAGCAGGAACACATTGGAACTTACCAAATGTGTTACACACTCACAAAACACACGTGAGTATTTCTCTGCTGAAAAACAAACCCAGAATATTTGCAACGCTTCTATTACATTCAAAGAAAGAGCCAAAATCCTGCAAGACTCCCCATAACCCCTCCTCTCACTTGTTCTGTTCCTCTACTCACTGTGTTTTAGTAGTGTTTTGAGGTCAGGCAAGCTTTTACCCTCAGGGCCTGTTTACTTGCTAGTTTCTTGGCCTGGCTCCAAATGTCTCAGATACATACAGACCTTTAGGTGGTATCCAGTGTCATTTTCAAAAGTGAGCCTACCCTGATTATCCTATTTAAAACTGCAAGTTACACTTCCATCCCCATACATTCCTAATTCATTTTTCTGCATAACAATTATTCTGCCAAATATGTATTTAATTTACTTTGTCTTTCCCTTCCACTGGACTCTACTCTACATACCCATAGGAGATTTTGTCTCTTGATCAGTGCTATTTTTTCAGCACCTAGAAATTCTATTTCCTGAATAAACAAGTAAATGAATACAAGATAGATTGTCTAGCTTCATTTTAGCTCACTCATGGGACATGTTTAATACCCTAAATTCTGTCTTAGACAGAAATATACAGAAATCACTTCTGAGTTATCTCAGCAAGGTGATTGTTCAGTTGTTGCTTATGCTTATAATGACTGAACTCTTAAACTTTTATTATATGGGCCACTGTCTGGAAAAATTTATAAAGGGCCAGATGAAAAAATATTTCATTGTTAACTATTCAGTTATGTTTTAACTAATCAACCCTGTGGTTGTTAAATGAATACAACCCTGGCCTATTGATAAATGAATGGATATGGCTGTATCCCAATATAACTTTATTTGTGGAGACCAAAAATGAATTTAATGTAACTTTAGTATGTTATGAAATACTATTGTTCCTTTGGTTTTTTTCAACTATGTCAAAATTGAAAGTTCTTCTTTGCTAACTGGCTACAAAAATATGACACTGAGCAGGATACAGAAACATGGGCAGGATATGGGCCATGGACCCTAACATACAAATATCCTAAATAGGCCCTTTGTCTTATTCAGCCACAATGCTTAGCAGATTCCTCATTATATTAACAGGAAATCTGTTTAGAATATTTATCTGTCTTTTGTGAAACAGAACATGTATACCAAAAACTATACAAAATGTAATTGTATAGCTTAACAAATGCTTGTGAATACCCACATAATATTACTTTCATTAAAAAATAGGGTAAGAGGTTGAGGATATAGCTCAATAGTGAAGTGCTTCCCTGGCATTCTCTAGACTCTGAGGTCAATCCCCAGCAAGGAAGAAGGCAAAAAGGTGCACCCCGAAGCCCTCTGTAAGCTCCTTGGGAATATTCTCTGTTCTTCCCAACAAGAGAGCCAATACCTCAAGTTGATGGGAATCATCTCCTTGCTTTTCTTTTCACTTTTATATCCTTAATATGCACTGTATAATTCTATAGTTTTGTTTTGCTTTTTTTTTGTACTGGGGATTGAACCCAGAGCTTTCACACTAAGCTACATTTTTTAAAATTTTGAGATGGAGTGTCACTAAGTTGCCCAAGATGGGTTCAAACTTGTGATTCATTCCTGTGTGGGATCTTGTTATATTGCCTAGCTTGGTCTCTGGCCCCTGGTTTCAAGCACTCTGCTTGTCTCAGCCTCCTGAGAGGGGCTACAAGTGTGTATCACTGTGCCTGACTACCTATGTTTTAATTTTATGTAAATAATAGAGTCACATACTTAAATGTTTTTGGCCTTCTTTCACTCACCATTGTGTTAGTGTGGCTTTTTTTTTTTAACCACTGATCAAAATCATGACCTCACACTTGCCAGGCAAGTGCTGTGCTGCTCAGCTATACCCCTGGCCCCAGTTAGTGAGGTTCTTTAAAGATTTCCATTCATCTATCTATCCATTTTCATTACACTGACATTGTCTTGTTGGGATGCACCACATTGTCTAGTCTACTATTGATGAGCATTGGGTTGTTTCCTATTTGTCTATTATAAACAGTACTTCTATGAAGATATTCTTGTTTTCAAAAATTTCCTGGTGTGGCCAGGCATGGTGGCGCACTCCTGTAATCCCAGCACTCGGAAGGCTGAAGCAGGTGGATTGTTGCAAGTTTGAGACCAGCCTGGGCTGCAAAGTGAGCCAAGGCTAGCCTGAACCAAGTAGTGAGACCCTGTCTCAAAAAGACCAAAAAAAAAAAAAAAATTTTTTTTTTTCTTCCTGCTGTGCATTTGCATATATTCGTGTTACAGGATATGTGGAATTTGAATCAGTGGCTGTGGGAGTTGTCCTAAGAAGTCTTTTATGTTCAGAATGCAACCTATTATCTTTGTTAGGAAAGCTACTTTTTATTTATTTATTTATATTTATTTTTTAACTTTATTTAAAGAGACGGGAAAAAAAGCAAAACAGAAAAAAGGGTAGAAACAATACAGAATTTCAAAAAAAAAAATAAACAGTAAGAAATCACTAGTTGATACATTACATTGTCTTCTTGGATATAGTTGTTCAAGTTACAAAATTAAAGCATACAAAGTGGACATTCAAACAGTGAGGCTGAAACAGTTCTGTTCACCGATCCAACAAAAACTTAGCAACATGGTTATCAATCCTACACACTTAAACATACATGCAGTTATATCTTTTAGAGCACTTTCTTTTCCTCCTTTTGTTTTTTAAGTCCATTATCTGTTTAGTTATATCATGTTTCAGATTGCTCAGTGCCTTACTGATCTGTTTTGTTGTTGTTATTTACTTTTTTATTTTTTCTTCTTATTTTTTATTTATTTTATTTTATTTTAGGTAGTAAAATACAGCAGAACAAGACAGGACAAAGCAATTGAGGCAGTGCAGTGAAATTGGTACAGAACCTAACAGCAGGTTACTGCGACAACAGCAAATAGGTACAATGGTATATTTGGTTTTCTTCACAATAGTTGTTCCTTCAATCAGGTAGAGCAATATCGAAGGAAATACCGAAATTATAAAAACAGAATATTGAATAGAGCAATACCATTGATCAGAACAGAGCAAAACAGAGATAAAAATATTTGCCTTCAAAGAGATGGCAGAAGAAAATCCCCCTTATTTGCTATATTGCATATAGTCAAACTCGCAAGAGATGCTGAGATCTCCCGCTCTCACTTGCTAGCGGGAGGGGGTGGGGGGCGCGCGCGGATGAGATGGATGTTTGATTCTTAGCCCAAGCACCGGTAGGCTAGCAGCCGTCGACCAGATCAGTGAGCTGGCTGCCTGTTTTCCCAGCGCCCCAAGGTCCAACATAGCGTCAATTTCAGGAAACGCTGATGTAGTTCTTGCCCTGGGGCAGCCGCGGCTTGGGAGGCCATTGCCACTTACCAGAGCTGCGAGCTGGCTGCCTATTTTCCCAGCGCCCCAAGTCGGAAAGCTACTTTTTGATTCCCTATTTCAGTTAAGTTTTCTCGTCTGGGCCTGTTAGAAGTATCTTTGGCTACTTCCTTGTTTATTCTCCCTAAATCTGTGCACAGGTGAACTATTTATAATATAGCAGCTTTCTTCACTTCTTTTTTTACTGAAGTCCCATTGTAGTTTTGTTAATTATACATTTTTTTCTATTCACCTCACCTGGTCTGGTGAGCTCTATGTCTCCCTTCCTGATTGGAGCTAAATTGATACTGCTAATAGTACTGTCACATGCATCTTCATCTGTACTTCAGAATTTCTCAGGGTTCACCATTTTCTAAAGGGCATACAATCCCCATCTTAGCTTTTTTGGTAATTTGATTCATCTGTTTTCCAGCACGGTCTCTTTCTCCCTCTTCTCCCTGTGATAGGATACCTGGCTGCTGTATTGTGATAAACATTGCCCATGCTTCCTTTTTCCACCTCTTCACTTCTCCCTCCTTCTCACCCCTGCCCCCTACTTCCACTTCCCTGTTCCCTCTCCTTGTCTCCCCCCCTTCCTTATCCCCCTGCCTCTCTTCCCCTCTCCTCTTATTACTCTCTCTACTGCTTCCTCCTTTTTCTCTCCTTGTATTGAGGGTTGAACCTCACTGAGCTGTGTTGTTATACTTTTTATTTTATTTTGAGACAGGGTCTTGTGGAGTTGCCAAGTTGCCCAGGCTAGGCTGGAAATTGCCATGCCTCTTACCTCATCCTCCCAGAGTGCCTGGATTGCAGGCATGCTCCACATCGGGCTGTCTTCTTTTTTTCTGAGAAGCGATTTACACTTTTGGGAGAAGGGGTTTTACTTCTGCTTTAGCCACATGGTTGAAGAAAGCAAGTTTGCAGGCAAGCAGGGTTTTATTTAGGCTGAGAAAAGCCTTACTTCCTTTAGGACTGCTCTGATTTAGGTATGGCTGAGGAAGCTGACAAGGTATCAGTCTCAGGTATTTATGTTCCTGGAGTGCAGTAAAAGCCTACACCTAGATGGGAGGGCAGGGAGTCTTACCTTTGGTATGCCAACCACTGTGTAACTGCAACTCCTGAATTCCTTCACTGTTAGGTACCAGCCTACCACGGGTCACTCTGTCCTAAGTGTTAATTTGTGCAATTCTCATAGATAAAAGCCATTCAACTAGTATGTGATAGAACTGGAATTGAGGCAAATTATATAGTCCTTGCTTCTATTGCCTCTGATTCTGGTAGATAAGAATTGTTTTGTAAGATTCCTGTGGCATGGGAGTTAGGTGTAATTTCAAAAGGCTAGATAAGAGATCTAAAGGCTGTCACAAAAATCTTAAGAATATTTTGCTAATATTAATGTTCATGCTTACTAGTAGTTGATGTAAAATGAAGTTTAGCCTATTATATGGGATGCCATTTTCCCTTATCACTTAAAAGACTTGACTTTAATAAAGGAGAAGATTGCATTCTTAAGTCTTATTTAGCTAGAAGGTTAGGATTTACTGGTTGGAATTTTTATTTTTTTACTTTTATTTTTTGTTTTAGTTTGTTGAGACAGGGTTTTACTATGTAGTTCAGGCTGGCCTCGAACTCACTAAGTAGCTAAGACTGGCCTCAAACTCATGGCAGGTCTCCTGCCTAGGCATCCCGAGTGCTGGGATTACAGGCGTGTGTCACCACACCCAATGCTAGTTGGAATTTTTGAGAAAGACTGAAATCTAAGCTAATATGAGTATAATAAATTGGAACACTATTTAATATGAATGGAAGGGATAAGCAATGTGAAGCAGAGGGAGGGGAACTTGCATCTTGGAAAGAATTTTCTTTGTCTCTTGTTATTTGTAAATTGGTTATTGGAATACGTCACTTCATATGTAAGAGGTATTATTGCAGTAAACTTTAGTTGAATTGGTTGATGGCTGGTATGCAGCCTTGCTGTGTTCTAGTTACCGTTATTAATTTCCCAGAGTATTTTGTAATTCCTGTGCTGCAGTGCTTCTTTCTGCTTTATTGTGATTTTAGTAGCTTCATCCTGGTCATTTTGTTAACTGAGTGAGGGCAGTTACATATGTCTTTCTTGTCTGTCATTGAATTCTGAGGATGAGCACAGTGCTTGATGTGTTTGTTGAGTGAACAAATGATTTTAGCTATTAAGTAGACCCTGAAGAAATGCAAAATTATGATCTGGTTGTTGTAAGGTTTAGGAAAAAGAGATTTACGGTGAGCACTGGTACAGACTTTTTCCAAATTCTAGGTTGGATTTTTTTTCCCCCCTGAAGTGCTGCTACTGCTTTTTGCCAGGCCTTCTGTGTTTTCCTTCCTGGACTCTGTTAAGTGTGTCTTGATTTTTGCCTCTCAGTGTATTGGCTCCCCTCTACCATGTGTTATTTTTATTGTTTGCTATGCATATTCATGTTTGTTCTATATGTACACTCTTATGTGCAAAAACGGTGTCCAAATCAGCCTACTACAGAGGGAAAAGGGACACTAATCAGGTGTGATGCCCGGGAAACATATGTGTCGAAGGCTGTGGCCTGCAGACCTGATGTCTGCTCACTTTCCAGTAATTAACTTGCACCCTTTAACTTACTGCTAAGTGCTGACCACCTGTACCTGTTTCCAAGCAGGTGAGATGGGCCTGAGAAATGACAGAGTGGTAGATAAGAACATTGGTTTGTGTCAGTCTTCACTCTTCCATTTTATCAGTCTAGTGACTGACTATGGGTGGTTTATTTCATCTCTCAGATTTTACTGACATGTTAAGGAAATGATCATTTAGGTCTTACTAGTTTCTTTTTGAAAGGATGGTAGGAGGATATGATGTAAATGCATCTTTTCTAGGTGTGAAGTGTTATACAAAAGTAAGGTTTGACTATGTAATTCTAGAATTGGTGACTTCCTAGATTTCTAAATAAACTAGAATCTGATGACTAAAATGTTAATTTATACAAAATGTTTTTTTTAGGATAAACCCTTAATTATAATATTTTACAAATAGTGCTAAATAAATAAGTTTTGTATTACTTTTTTGGTTTCTCTATTTAAAAAAAAAAGTTTCCTGTCTACAGATGAATCTCAGCCTGAGTTACTCTACTACATCTTTGTGTCACTTTGACTCTGTTATATCATTGTTATTAATCAGAGTAAAAAAATAAAAGTATCCAATAGTGGATTTAGACTTCTACTGAGTAATGTGTGGAATTAGTAAACAGTTGCTTAAGGCAGTTAGTTATGAATCATAATCTCTATTTTAGAATTCTGTTCAGTATTCAGAATAAACTTTATAATGTTATAGCATAGCAATTAAATAGTCTGACAAAATTACAATATTTCAACTCTGCATAGAGCATGCTTTATTCAAACTACATGACTTGTATTTCTATCTACCAGTGGGATCAGAAACCCAATGTATTCCAGAAAGTAATAAGTTAACCACTTAACAATTTATCTGGAGCTTCACTTGGGCAATTTTTGTTTTAATGTAGTGATTATTCCAAGTGTCACTAGGGCAGATGTCATTTCAACCTGTTGATTCTTGTGTTGAATACATTTGATAAAATTGTCATTTTTATATTTCCTGTCATCTTACAAAAATTAGTGAAAAAATGTGCAACTTTTGATCATCTGTATTTAAATAATTGGACTGGTAAGTGGTTTAGCAAATTTATGGAAGAGTACTGACTTCTAAAATTTAGAAGAGATTCATATATATTTTCAAAAGAAAAAGAAAAAGCACACAATTCTGAGAATACCTTTAGATCAGTTTAAAAGTTGTAAAATTAAACTGGACATCTGCTGTCTGAACTATACAGAAGGTCCATCTCCTGTCCTAACTGTCCCAGGTTCAAGTTCCTCACTGGTAGCAGCTCTGTGAGTGCTGTGGGGGCAGGCAGGACAGCTGTAGCTCCTCATGCTAGTTGAAGTGCTGTCAAATCCTCCATATCATTGCTCATCTAAATTCATAATTATAATTCATATTTCAAAATTGAACTGGGAGAATATTATTTTGCAACCAAAAAGTAAATTAATTGCAGTGTTTATGAAGCAATTAAAATAACTGAATTGGGGAGATGAAAACAGCTCATTTTTAACAGTAAAGTTTTGGGAATGTAAAAGAAGAGTATTTTGTATGAGGTACAAAAGCAATCATTCTTGTGACTAGTTTGCATAATAAGGGACCTTAGCAATACACAACACAATTGCATGTGAAACTTCTTACCTTTTTACTTCATCTTCTTAAAAGATACAACTAAGAGAAAAATGTTAGTTTGTATTTTAATTTAAGTGTCATCACTGTTATAAAATAAAAATGTAATTTTTAAAAATGTAGTTAGCTGAGTCATTTGTTTAACAATTTCACTTAAGGATATTTAATGTTATTTAACTCATTAATATTTGACAAGGTATTTTCTTAATAATCTAATATTAAAAGTAGACTCTATAAATGAGGGAGGCCTGATGTTTTTTGTTAACTCTAATTTTCTCAGTGTCATTGCTAAGCAAGTTATTGAGTTTTCACTGGGTATCTTCTCTATTTCTTTTCTTTGATTACGCCAGTGCAACCAGTCTAGCATTTTACATGATAAAGGAGATCAGTGGAACTAATCCTAGAAACCTCTTTCTGTTTTCTCACATAACACCTCCGGGCACAGAGAAGACAAAATGCTTCATTTGCATTCTTAAACATTAGGAACTTAGAATGAGTCTTTCAACTGGAAATGTTATTGCATCTACATCTCCCAAAGAGAAAAAAGGTTAACAGCCCACTCAGGTTTATGTTAACTCATCTCTTTTTAGTATCTGGATCTGCACAAAGAATGTAGAATGTTGAAGCTTAACTGCCAGTCTCTTTTTTAGTCGATGAGACTCGAATGTCAGTGCTGACTATAGGGGGATAAAAAGGGAATCTTATGTGCACAAAAGAAATGGCAAACACCAACAAATTTTAATATTCAAAGGAATGGAAGAACATTTCCAAAGTTAATGGAGAACATAGCAATTTGAATTTTTTCTAAATAAAACTTTTCTTCCAAAGCACAAAAATACTCACGATTTACTGCTTGTTGCAAACCGCTCCCCACAATTGAACCCAGGACCTCCATGATAGGCAAGTGCTATAATGCTGAGCTACATTTTCAGTACTAAGTGCTTTTTTTATTAAAGTAGTAAGTACTGAGAACCTCTTATTTGCACTAAACATCTCTCAGGAAAAAATAGAATGTTTAATAAAGTAAATTGAAGAATGTTGTGACTTAATGTTAAGAAATGGAAATCATTCCACTTCCAAGTATTAGAAAGTTATTTTATTGCTGTGAAGCTCACTCCCCACTTGTGTGTGAAAAATAAGATTTATATTCAACTGTATTACTTAAAATATATTTAGCTAGATAAGACCTGACTTCTGTCAATAAAGTTGCCACTATTTTCTTTATGTAACCAAGTACTACTGTATATGGGTGTTACCTGGAAATATTACTACTTATGTACATTGTGGCAAATAGACATTTAATACAGAATATAGAGACTAAATGAAACCCAGATCCTAGTAATGAAAGAAAGAAAGAAAGCAAGCAAGCAAGTAACACAGGTTCCTTTGGTTAAACTGAATCACAGAATACACAGTTTATCATAAGTACACCCAGTGAGTGTGAGATTAAATTTGAACTTTCACTTAGCATCCCAACAACTTCAAAAACTGTATGTTTATGTTTTTTATTTAGATTTTAAAAATAGACCATTTGCATGCTTCTATTTATCTCCCAAATTCTTTTATGTCCTTATCCTAATGAATCACATGTATTGTGGTTTTTGTTTTATTTTGTGGTATTGGTGGTATTGCTACTAAGCTATTTCCCAGGCAATAAATTGAGTTCTTAATTTAATGTGAGCTGACTAGCAGTTAAAGAAAATAGTTTCTATGAATGTTGGGGTTTAGAGGCTGAGGGCATCATATTCTGGATTGTTTCTTTTGCTTCATGTGTGCCCTACAGTTAGTGTTGAGAGGAATCAGGGGGATTTAGATCTCAGTCTTCTCCAGTCATACTATATAGCACATTGTGCAGACTTACAGCCTCTAGGATGATGTCGTACGGTAGTTTTGTAAAGCTGGGGTTACAGGTATGTGCCACCACATCTACCTTGGTATAGCTAATGTATAATTGTATTTAGATAGAACCCAACTCCAAATTTACTGGGTATATATGAAACAAATTTAATATGTAATATGGATGTTGTATATTAAAATAGGCATAATACTTTTCTAAGTATAAATTTGTATATGAAATATTATTAACTATAATTCTATGTGAGAATACATTCTATTCTCTTATTTTTTCTATAACTTTATTCAATAATATTTAGAATTCTGACTTTCAAGGATAGGAAAAGTGACAAAATTAAAATATCTTACAATTACTCTTACTTAGTAATATACATAGAACTATCTCAGGAAAGCAATATTAGTACTACTATCAGTATGATTTGTAAAAATATTTTTGAAGTTTATGCACCTTATCTTCCAATTCTTCCCCTACTTAAAAAAGTAATTGTAATATATATTATCAGAAAACATACCTGCTATATGCTATATTTTTTTTTTAACCTTCATTTTACTTTAGTTCCTAAAGTAGCTACTGGTTCTTTATGTTGATGTTACTTGAGTAATAATAGTGTCCTGATGCTCATTTTCCTAATACAATAGTGGGAAAACATTTTCTGTGAAGAGCCAGATAATAAATATTTTTGGTTTTGCAGGTCCTATGTTCTCTGTTGCGTATACTTAGTATTATTTATTGTTATTGTTGTGGGATTTTATTTTGTTTTTTGAGATAGGATCTTGCTATGTAGTTCAGGTTATCTTTAAGTACACTTATCTTACTATTGTAATCCAGGCTGGCCTGGAATTTGAGTGCTGGGGTTACAGGCATGCAGCACGTCACCTCGCTTATTGTCCAGAATGCTGAGGATCAAAAGAGCCTGGTGTATAATATTCAAGTGCTGTTACTGTTGAATTACACCCTCAGCCTCAGTTTCATTTTCATAGTGAGAAAGCACCATAGACAGTATATAAAAACATGAGCATAGGTGTGCTCTTTCAGTTTTCAATTGTTATGATTTAGTATTCTCTATTTTTTTCCCCTCAAAAAGTAAAAACTCTAAAATCTCTTATATTTTGGGCTGTGCAAAAATAGGGAATGGACAAGATTTGGTCTACAGACTATAATTTGTGAACTTTTGCATGACTGGATTCCTCAGAAAGAGCTTATGAGTGCTGACATTTTTTCTCTGCCCTTTGTACTTAGACATTAGTTTTGTTGAATTTAAAATTCCTTGGTTGAAAGTTTGTTGTTTTTAATGTTTTGGTACTGGGACTTGAAACCAGGGCCTTGTGGATGTTAGGCAACTCAGTTACATCGTTACTTCCATGAGGAACATAATCATTATGCACTGCAAATATGTACTAGTAAAAAATAAAAATTGAAAAAAAGTTCTTGGTTCATATTTCATTTGAAGTATTTCACTCAATGAAGTAAACACTGATAGTATTCTAGGCTGGGGATTTAGCTTAGTGGCTCAAGCACTTGCCTGGTAAGCATGAAGTAATGAGTTCAATCCCTGTTAACTAAAAACAAAACAAAAAAACAAAAAGAAGTATAGTATTCCATTTTCTTTTGACATAACTAGTGCTGTCAAGGTCTTATGATAATTTAAGTATTTGTTCTGTACAAGTTAAATAACTTTCATTTTGTTCTCTTAAGTAATACTTACTAGAGTGCACTTTGGTGTTGGTTATTTTGAGTTGAACTTCTCAGTTATGGTATAGTATGCTCTCTTAAAAAATTTTATTTAAAGAGAAAAAAAAGCAAAACAGAAAAAAGGGTAGAAACAATACAGAATTTAAAAAAAATAAACAGCAAGAAATCATTAGTTGATACATTACATATTGTCCTCTTAGAAATAGTTGTTTAAGTTACAAAATTAAAGCATACAAAGTGGACATTCAAACAGTGAGGCTGCAAACAGTTCTGTTCAACAATCCAACAAAACTTAGTAATATGGTTATTTATCCTACACACTTAAACATACATGCAGTTATATCCTTTAGAGCACTATCTTTTCCTCCTTTTGCTTTTTAAGTCCATTATCTGTTTAATTATATCCTGTTTCAGGTTGCTCAGTACCTTACTGATCTGTTTTGTTGTTGTTATTTCCTTTTTAATCAGCTTATATAATTCTGTTGTTTTTGAGTTTCTCCTCATCCATTCCCGGTGGATCAGCTTTGGTGGAGTTGGGAATTTTTGGAGGTATTTTGTTACCTTGTTTTCTCATGTTCTATTGCTTTTGTTGTTTAGTTTTTTTTTTTTTTCTTGAAGGTAGTAAAACACAACAGAACAAGGAATAACACAGCCAATTGAGACAGTACAGTGAAATTGGTACAGAACATCACAACAGGTTACTGGGATAACAGTAATAGGTGCCATAGTATATCTCATCTTCACAACAGTTGTTCTTTCAATAAGGTTAAGCAAAGTCAAACCAAATACAGAATATTATAGAATTTATCAAAACAGAATATTGAATAGAGCAATACAATTAATCAGAACAAAGCAAAACAGTGATATTTGCCTTCAAAGAGATGGTAGAAGAAAATCCCTCTATTTGCTCTGTTGCATATGATCAACCTCCCAAGACATGCTCAGACCTCTGGCTCCCATTTGCTAACGGGGGTGGTGGTGGTGGTGTTTGATTTACAGCCTGTGTGCTGGTAGGCTCATGGCTGCTTACCAGAAAGGCAAGCTGGTTGCTTGGTTTCCCAGAGCCCTAAGTTCCAACATGGCGTGGATCTTGGGAGACACTGGCTGTTTCTCCCCCTGGGGTGGCCGCCACTTGCCCGAGCCATGGTTGCTTACCAAAGAGGCGAGGTGGTTGCTTCTAGTGTGCTCTTTTAATTTTTTTTTTATTTCAAGAAAGTTCTTTTGTTAATAGTTTTTTTTCCTGTTTTTTTTTTTCCAAGGACTTCTATTATGCACATGTTGGATGTTCACTGTTTCTTCTCAATAGTTGTAATTTTCTCTTGCATATTTTTATTCATTTTAAAAATTAAATTAATAAAAAATATTTTCCTTTCACTTTCTTTTGGGGTATTATCTGTTTTCTTTATTTGCTTTTATTTTCCTTCTAGTTTAATCTTTATTTCTGAAATGGTTTTCTTTTTCACTTCTAGTTATATCCTAAATTGTGAACCTTGTTTTTGAGCTTTGCTAATTCTAGACTTAAACTGTTTCTTTTTTTCCTTGTGGTACTAAGGATTGATCCCAGTGCCTTTATGTTGAGTCCCCCCATCTCTTATTTTATTATGAGACAAGTCTCACTAGGTCCCTGAGGTAGGGCTTAAACTTGTGATCCATTTGCCTCAGATTCCCAAAATGTTGGCATACAGCCTGATAGGTTTTTTAGCCACATAAATCTGCAGCATCCTCATGGTGGAGGTCCAACATGGCAAAGAAACCACAAAGAACACCTTATCAGACTTTTTCTTCCTAATCCAAACTAAACTCCCTGTCTCTCCTGCCTGTGCATGCCAGTGATTCCCCAATTCCTAACCTGAGCACACTAACATGTAGCAATAATCCATCACTGTCAACGAACCAGGCCCCTCCCGCCAAAGGTAATCTTCATAAGAGATTTATACAGGTCTTTAATACGAGACCCCCATCCTTTGTCCGCGTTCTCAGTGCGTGATCTCTCCCGTGCCTGCATTACAGGTCTTTTTGTTCTTCTTTCTCCTCATTATTTCTGCACCTTTAGATTGAGTCCCCAAAATATTCAATCACAGATGTGTGATCCCACGCCCAGTCCTGTTTCATAGAATTAAAAAATGTCTTTTAGCTTGTTTTGATGTAGTAGATAGTAGTTTTATTCCTTTGTGTTGGTTTTTCTTATGGTTCTTGTTTCCTGCATGGGTGTTACTCTGTTTTTGGTTTTTCTTATGATAACTTTGCACTTTTTAAAAAAATTTTTATTTTAAAGAGAATAAAATAAAAAAGAGAACAGAACAAAGCAAATCGGAACATAACAATACAAGCGACACAGCACTTCATAACAAGACAACCGGATATCAACAGCAGCTACTGTAATGTCTCTTTTCTTCGAAATGGTGGAGCATACCTTCACACACAATAATATCAAACATAACAAAATAGTATAAAACCATTCAAAAGAATGAAAACATTACAGGACCTCAAAACCATATAATAGGAAATGAACAATGGCTACTATAATATTTCATTTTCCTTAAAAAATTTTGTTTACACCATTGCACATAATAAAATCAAATAACACACAACAGGATAGAACCAATCAAAACAGAAGAACAAAAACATGGTAGGACTTCAAAAGAAGATGATAGTAAATTAGCAATGGCTGCCATGTCTTGTTTTCTTCAAAATAGCTGTTTATACCATCACACATAACAAAATCAAATAAAACAGAATAAAACCAATTGAACCAATGAATGAAAGCATTATAAGACTTCAAAGCAATATAATAGGGATTACCTATTATATTTTATGATTACCATAAAATATTCAAAATAGCTGCCCTTATCATCTGACAGCATAAAACCTAACAAAACAAGGCAGAACATAACCAAACTTAACAAAATTGTGTAAACAATGTGAGAGTTCAAGATAAGACAATAAGAAATTGACAGTATTTTCCACCTTTCCCTCCCCTTTGCTCTTACATTAACTATTTTGCTTTTGTATCCCATTCACTCCTTCTGTTTCTTATGCTAGGGCTCATGCATATGAGTTCGAACTGTTTCCGCCATGAACATGATCTCCAGTTGCATCCATTTACCTACTGGAGCTTGAGATTATTCTACTTTATAGCTGGTAGCTTTCCACTGCATGAAAATACTGTATCTTTCTTATCCATTCTGCAGTTGATGGACAAGTTGCTCTTGCTTTTTTTTTGGTCTCCTGTCATATGGAACAATTGTTTTCTCTCCTTTGATTTTCAGTCTATGAGTTTCCTTTCCAGTTAGATGTGTTTCTTGTATACAGTATATCAATGGATCTTGTTTCTTGATCCACTTTCCCTATGTTTCTTTTTATTGCTGACCTGAGATCATATACCTTAATGGTTATAACCAGCGTACATTGGATTGTCTCTGCCCTGCTATCCTCCTATTGTTGGCCCTCCAATTTTCCCCTTCATTCAATTGCCTGTTTTGTTTGGCGATCTTCCTCTGCTGCTATTCCTGGAACCATGGCCATCTTTATCTCTCCCTAGAATATTCTTTAGCATTATCTGTAGGGTTGGTTTGGTACTCATGAAATCCTTCAGTTGTTCTTTATCATGGAAGTATCTTGCTTTTCCATTAATTTTGAAAGATAGTTTTGCTGGGTAGATCAATCTGGGTTGGAAGTTGTTTTCTTTTAGGGTTTGAAACACTTCACTCCAAACTGTTCTTGACTTGATGGTTTGTGTTGACAAGTCTGTTGTGATTCTGATTGGTTTTCCTTTATAGATGATCTGTCTCTTTTCTCTATCAGCTTTTAATATCGTTCTTGTGCTGAATTTCTGGGATCTTGATTATTATATATCTGGGTGTAGATTTACTTTAGTTATGCCTAGCTGGAGTCCTATATGCTTCACTTATCTGCATGCCAGATCCATTCCCCATGTTTGGGAAGTTTTCTTCTATTACTTCTGTGAATATCCTTTTAATTTCATTTGTGTTGACCCCTGCTTCTTCATTGATACTTAAATTGTGCTTCTTTGCATCACCTTGCAGCCATTGAGTTGCTATTTCCTGATTCCATGTTATTTTTAAGAGATCTTTCCTTTCACAATCACTAGCTGCAATCCTATCTTCAAGGTCTAAAGTCTATCTTCAGTCTCTTTCAAGCGGTTATGCCAGCTTTTGATTGAATTTTTAATTTCCTGGATCTCTCTTTGAATATGTTTCATGCATTGTAATTCCTTTCCATATTCATTCAAGGTTACCATCATTTTCCTATTTTCCTCTTTTTTATCTATGTCTACTGTAGACATGCTGAGCAATTCTTTCAGTATGTTTGTGATTTCTTCTTTTACCTGAGACATTATTTCTGATTTGACTGCTTTTACAATCTCATGAGGTTGTTTCTTTAGTTGCTGTCCTCTCAGAGATTTCAGGTATGTGACTTCTGTTTTCTTCTATGACTGTATCTCCCAGACTTGTTCTGTGTGGGCTACAGGTCTGAGATTGCCTTTTGCTCCTTCATCTTGACATTCTCCTGGGTTCCTCCCAACAAGTCGGTTGTGGGGTCCCAGGCACTTCTCAGGTTGGCTGCCCCTCTGCAGCGTAGAGGAATGAGAAAGGTACCTGGGATTCTCTAACCCCAGATTACAGGGTGGTAGCAAGGCATGGAGCAGGCTTCTCCAGATCTGTGCAGCTACACTGGGGCTTCCCTGATCACCTGGAGTGATGGAGGTGGGGCTGCTCTCTCAGTCTGTGTGTCTACACTGGGACTCCCACAATGGTGGCAGCCACACAGGGGTGTGTTTGTCTGATTCTGCTAGTGAATGATGGCTGTCTGAGGGAACCCAGGGCCTCCAATGGGTGCCTGTGGATGCACAGGGCTTACCTGGCTGTGTGTCCCTGCTCCTGCTGGCTGCCTGCAGGAAGGAGCCTTCTGGTGGCAGCTCCCTGAGGGTGAAAGTGGATCTGCTGGTTCTTTCTGCCCACACTGGCTGCCTGTAGGATGTGGCCTTTTGGTGGCGGCACGCAGTAGGCAGAGGTGGATTTGCCTGTCTCCTTGGGCCTGTGTGGAGAAAAGGGTCTTCTGGTGGCGGTGCCTGGCGGGCAGAGGCAGATTGCCTGGTTCTCTCTTCCTGCACTGGGCATGCAGAGGAAAGGACCTTCTGGTGCCAGTGCCCTGCAGGTAGAGGCCAATCTCCTGGTTCTCTCTGCCCTCACTGGGAAGGGCTTTCCAGTGGTGGCGCCCAGCAGGCAGAGGCAGATTGCCTGGTTTTCTCTGCCCGTGCTGGTCACACAGAGGAAAGGGCCTTCCAGAGGCGGCACCCTGCAGGCAGAGGTGGGTCTTTTTTTGGTTCTCTCTGCCTGCCCTCAGTGCGCGGAAGAAAGGGCCTTCCAGTGGCAGTGCCCTGTAGGCAGAAGCAGATCACCTGGTTTTTCACTTTTATTTTGATACTTTGACACTTTGAAACTTTGATACTTTCATTTAATTTTATATGTGAAATTAGTTTTCTTCTCTACTGTTTTTTTAATTATTTATTTATTTAATTTTATTTAAAGAGAAAAAAAGCAAAACAGAAAAAGGGGTAGAAACAATACAGAATTTCAGAAAAAAAAATAAGCAGTAAGAAATCACTAGTTGATAAATTACAATTGTCTTCTTAGACATAGTTGTTAAAGTTACAAAATTAAAGCATACAAAGTGGACATTCAAACAGTGAGACTGCAAAGAAGTTCAATGATCCAGTAACAACTTAGCAACATGGTTATCAATCCTACATACTTAAACATACATGCAGCCATATCCTCTAGAGTACTTTCTTTGCTTCTTTTTACTTTTTAAGTCTATTATCTGTTTAGTTATATCCTGTTTCAGGTTGCTCAGTACCTTACTGACTTGTTTTGTTGTTGCTATTTACTTTTTAATCACCTGATATAATTCTGTTGCCTTGTTTTTGAGTTTCTCCTCATCCATGCTCCATGGATCAGCTTTGGTAGAATTGGGAGTTTTTTGGAGGTATTTTGTTACTTTGTTATCTACTTTTTTTTTTTTTTTGAAGTTAGCAAAATACAGCAGAACAAGACAGAAAAAACCCGTGTGACTGCAGTGCAGTGAAACTACCACAGAACCTCACAGCAGGTCACCAGGACATGAGCAATAGGCACAATAGCACATCCCATTCTGTTCACATTAGCTGTCCTTTCAATCAGGTGGAGGAAAATGGGAGGAAATATCAAACTTATAAAAACAGAATATTGAATAGAACAGTAACTCTAATCAAAACTGAGCAAAACAGTGATAAAAATATTTGCCTTCAAAGAGGTGGTAGAAGGAAATCCCCCTTACTTGCCACATTGCATACATTCATCCTCCCAAGAGATATTCAGACCACTGGTGCCGACTTCCTAATGGGGTGGCAGGGGATGGATCGATGTCTGATCCTTAGCCTGCGCCCTGGCAGGCCCCCAGCTGCTTACCAGGGTGGTGAGTAGGCTGCCTGTTTTCCCAGTGCCCAAAGTTCCAACATGATGCAGAGCTCAGGAATTGCTGATTCTACTGTTTTTTAAAGACCTATAGATTTAGAAAAACCAGTGGCATATGCTCAGAATTCAAATATTAAATCGTATGGTACCAATACTTGAAGTCTTTATTAAAAATTTAATTTTATTGATATATTTTAGATACACATAATGATTATATTTGTTACAGGGAATTTGTATCTGACTGTAATGTGTGTTGATTGTTTTTTCCCCAGTCTCCCTGTTAGTGTTTTTTGATGCTCATATTAACATTACTCTATTCACTAGTTATCTCCTTCTGTGAGCAATTCTATTTTCCTCTTCCCTCCACTTTATATTTTTCAGTGCTAGGTATTGAACCAACTTTTGCCCAGTAGACAGGCATTCTGCTATTGAGCTACACTCCCAGCCCTGACTTAGCTGTATTAAGTTTTAAATCTTTCTGCTGGTTAAGTTTATTTCTTAGGCCAAGTTCCTGCACTAATTCTGAATTTGGCATTTTCTACCAGAAAAACATTCTTTGTTTTCTTTAGCAGAGAATAGCTTTGAAATACTTTGGCAATTCAACATGGCTGTCTCTTGTGAGCCTAATGTTTGCATTTAAAAATATCTGAATTTATAGTAGAGCAATTTACTAATTGGTAGTAGTCTTAAGAATGAAATACATGTCATTCATTTGAACTTTCACAGATGATAATTTCAGTTCTTCATTCCCAACATGAAACCTGTGGTAAAGTAAATCTCATTATATCTCTCATATAACTTCTGAAGCCTTTGATCTTTTTCCCATTTGTCTGTCAAAAATTTTCCATAAACATAAAAAAATCACCAAATTTAGGAAATTGATGGAATCATGGGGCAGTAGTTTTGTTTTTTCATAATTGTTCCTGTGAATCACAATTATTTTCCAATAATGATGAAAAAATCACTACTTTTATGTGACCATAAGACATTTATTTGTTCATTTATTTCACTCATGGTAAACTTAAAAGGACCTTAAAAAGCATAGTTTTAGAAATAAATATTGCCACAGTATATAACAAAAGATAGTTAACAAAAAATACCAGAAGGTTACTAGTGGATGTAATCTGTCCTCAAGTTCTAAATGAGACACCTGACCTCAAAACTTTTGAAATATGCTCCTTCATTTTGTGATTACCATATTGTCTTATCTTGACTTCATTCTTTTCTTTTTCTTTTTGGCTACAGAATTATAAGAGGAGTGTAGAATGCTGCTTTCTTATGTTACTTTAATTACATGTAAAAGTCAATTCAGGGAGCACTTCCAAGC
This sequence comes from Hydrochoerus hydrochaeris, assembly GCA_004027455.1. Lineage (NCBI taxonomy): Eukaryota > Metazoa > Chordata > Mammalia > Rodentia > Hydrochaeridae > Hydrochoerus > Hydrochoerus hydrochaeris. The sequence goes on along the minus strand of PVLA01006852.1, from coordinate 17,916 downwards.
ATATTGAAAAAAAGTTACTTCACTGTAGTATTTGTTTGAGTAGTTATCCAGCATACCACTGACTGTTTTTCTTTTGTGTTGGATAGGACAAAGAATAGTCTCTAAATACTTGATGGGAGCATTTTTCTGGATGATTTTATATTTTGGGATGACTAATTTTCCTTAAATTAGAGTACATGAGAAAAGTCTGGTTAATCAGTGGCCTAGGCTGTTGGGCTGCTATTTACTCTATAATCATAATGTATATTGAATGTTCTCATTTATATTATCTCTTCAACTCTTTGTGTGGGTATTCTGATTGCTTAATTACATCCACCTGGCATCGTAGTTTTTAAAAGGAATTTATAATAAAATTCTTCTATCTTAATAGATAAAATGAGACAGTGGAAAGACTATTGATAATTGAAGAATGATTGTTTCCTCTTGCCTTTTACATAATATTTAGTGAGTTGAGATAAAGAGAAATGAGTATGTTTTTGTCCTGGTCTGGAACAGTTTATCCAGTTAGGGACAGATTATATGGAGGTTTACTGCTGGTTTTTTTTTTTTTTCATACAGTATAGCTCTACTTTTCATGCTTTTCATGGGTTTTATGTTTTTGTGGTTTTGCATGAGATTTTAATAAAAATAACGTTCTGTTAAAACTACAGACATTTGATGAAATACTACTATCTGAACATCTTTTATGGCTGAAGAGTTTTCATACCTGAAATTCTGTCATTTGTAACTGATGATCGTGGTATGTATTTAAGTTGTTGTAGTGTGTATTGCAGTTCTGTGCACCTATATGTGTTACGGTTTTCTGTTAGTCCAGACTTTCAGATAATGGACAAAACTTAATAGTTGTAGTAATAAATAAAATTAGTGCCTTACATTGATGGAATTTAGGACACAATTACCCCAAAATATGCAACTTGACATATTGAATATTAGAAGCTGAAATAATTTGAGAAAACAGCAGAAGCAGGATAGTCTCTCTGACTTTCCTCCCACCATTTTTCCGTGAAGCAGGCCTTAAAACCTAGGAAGGATTTTCTGACTCTTCCATGACATACATTGTAAGATGCTCATGTGAGATCTGTCTTCCATATTCCTTGAGGAGAGGGGCTTTTTTTTTTTTTTTAAATCTCCAAAGGCAAGGAACTCAGAGAGCAACCCAAGCAAACAGGCTTTTTAAAGCTTTCTCCAGTTATGTTTGTACTTCTTGGGCTGTCATTTTTCCATAACTGAGCAATCTTCTCTACACCTGTATAAAAACCTTCAACATTAACTTATTCTTCAATGGGGTCTTCATTTTGTTATGAAAATTTTTGTGTCATTAAAGCTTATGGTAAATTGTGTGGTTTTCTCTTGTTAATCCAATCTACCTACCCTATGAACTCAGGCCTTCCACAATGAGCTACATCTCCAGCCCTTCTTTTTATTTTGAGACAGGATCTTGCTAAGTCACTAAATTGGCTACCCTGGGATTTTGTGATTCTCCCAGAGTACTGGGATTATAGTTGTGTGCCATAAATAGATGTATGAACATAAATTGTTTTAACTTTAAAAAATTTTGTTAGTACATGTTTGTAGTACATGCAGTTAATAGTCATCTTGCAGATGGGTACATGTATATACTGCAGCTTGTTTCTTTTTTTAAAATTCTCTTCCCTTTCCATCCCCTTCCTTCTCTCCTTTAATTTCCCTGTCCTTATTTTCATTCATGTTGATATTATTAGACTTAGCACATTATGGCATATAATATTTATATTCATTGAGGGTATTAGATTGAGCCATAATGTTATTTGTGTGTGTGTGTGTGTGTGTGTGTGTGTTTGTGTGTGTGTGTTTTTGAGACAGGGTTTCACCATGTAGTTCAGGCTGGCCTTGAACTTGCAGCAATCCTTTGCCTCAGCCTCCCAAGTACTGAGTTTAGGCACGGACTATCATGTCCTACTGAGTCATAAGTTTAGAAAGGAAGAAGAAAAGATAGTTTTCCTGCTCTATGTTATTTATTTAATCCTTAATCAAACTTGCAAAGCAATGGTTATATTCATGGTCACTCAATGGAACAGACTCAGAATCTACAATTTCTCTTTTCTTTGTCATGCTTTTGGGCAGCAAGGTAAGTACACATCTGGAGTTTAAAGACACTGCTTTTTCTACACATTTTCTCTGACTGATTTCTGTCACAAATTTTAATTTCCTGCTGTATTTGATGCCTTTAACAATTCATATTATAGCCTGGAGTTGTTTCATAACCTCTATATCTGCCTCTTAAACTTGGGCACTTTGACAGTCTCACAGGTGTCTCAGCACAGCAAGTGTGAAGTTGAAGTCATTTAATCTCCCAGATATTTATCTCTTCTCATATGCCTTTTGTTAATTTCCTTTTCTACTTCCACTTCCTGTCTCAGGATGGGTTTAGTTCTGGGAGGGCAGTCCAAGCAACACATTCCAGGAACACAAAGTTCCTTTTACATGCTAAGGTCCTTTATAAACAGCAGGGCCAACTAGTGGAATAGGTGATGTACAAATGTGCAACTTATTGTTTACACCAACCCTGAATGAAGGTTTTAGGAAAATCAGCTGCTGGGTGCCTTACTCTGATGGTGTTCAGCATACACATGTACTTTTTTCTTTTTTCTATTTAACTTTGGGTCTTTATCTAGTGACTTCATCCTCCCAGAAAACTCCTCCCTTACTTTTCCAGATCATGCTTCTGGGTAGACCTAAATGTAGTATATTTTGTTGTTCCTAATCTTAATTTCTCTCATTAGTATTTTGGGGTAGACCCATTGCTGGGGAACTAAAAGTGGCTTGTATAGAATAGTTTTTTTTTTCATTTTTTTTTTTATTGAACCCATATTCTATCTAGTTATGTTCCCACCGTATCCTTGACTCTTTGGTCAGAATGATGTGTACAAGATGTAAACATTCTGTTTTAATTCTCTAAGTCATTGCAATCTGTTCATTTTCCCTTGGATTTGTTGATATCTGGTGGTTTTTCAACCATATCATCCCAGCAGTGAGCTCAAAGCCTGACGCAGAGTTGGCATTCAATACATGTGGGTATTTGTGATATACTGTGCACCATGATGCAGGGTCTTAAGGGTACAAAGATTTACAGGGAAATATAAGGGTGAACTTAATGTTTTGATTGGGTGGTAGGATGTGGTATATAAGTATAACATCATAGACACTACTCTCCTGAAGAATATTGTCACAACCACATAGGAATTCTTTGTTATTTTCAGTTACTTTAAAAACAGTTTCTTTTGGTACTAGTACTTGAACTCAGGGCCTCATGCTTGCCAGGCAGGCACTGTGCCATTGAGCTATATCCTTGGCCCTTTCAGTTAGTTTTTATATGACTATGTGTGCGTGTCCTATATATAAAATACAGCATTATATATTTTACTGTGTTGGCTCAGGTGCTTACTTCTAAGGTATTTTTGCTGTACAAATATAATAATGTAAAATCATAGCTCCATATTGTGCTGTGTAATACTTTGGTTATGAATTTCAACTTGTTTTTCTCCACAGGCAGCAGAAGGTGTCACTTTCATTGGGCCTGACACACATGCTATTCAAGCCATGGGTGACAAGATTGAAAGCAAATTATTGGCCAAGAAAGCAAAGGTTAACACAATCCCTGGCTTTGATGGGGTAGTCAAGGTGAGAAACTATTTCACCCTAATCTTTATAGTACATGTCCTCAAGTCTTGTACTTGGGGCAAGTGTAGGGAAAATGTATGTATTACTTTTTTGAATACACATGGGGTTAAAAAAAATCAGTCTTATTTACAACTTGGATTATTTTCCATAGCATAAGCTGAAGAGTGTAAAAACCACTTAAGCAGTACATTTAATGAATCAGTATTGATGCAGACTTTTCTTAGGAAAAACCGTGATGATGAAGATGAGCTGTAGGGCTTGGGGTTGTAGCTGAGCAGTGGCATACTTGCCTAGCATTTGTGGAGTCCTGGGTTCAGTTCCCAGCATGCGAGGAGGGAGGGAGTCAAATTTCTGAATTTAAGTGTTTTATGTATTTTGATGTTCTATGTTTACTTTGGGCCTTTCTCCATATGCATAAAATGTAAATTGTAATCCTGTTTTTGGTGAAAGTGGTACAGCTATGGGTGACTAGATCCCAAACAGTGAATAAGTAGCTTTGTAGCTGGAAGCTTCTGAGGAGAAAATGCGAAAATTGGAGTGTCTGATCTGCCATGTCCCCTAGGAAAAAGTATTCATTTTTTTTCTAGTGAGAACAAAATCCTGTGTAGGCTTTCAACTTTGTGATTTGAGTTAGCCTGCAAGAACTCTTCATCTTTGTGTGTTTTTATTCCTTTTGACGTTTTGTATTGGCCAGATTTTCATTGTGAAGGATCATTTTATGCATCACAGGCGAGCTGGGAAGGTTGGCCCCTGTTTAATGAATGTCCTCAGCCCCTTGTCTGTATTTATGTGTACACTTGGCCCTGCGAAGCTCCAGGTTTTGCATCCACTGATTCTACCAACCTTGGATTGAAAATATTTGAGAGAAAAAAAGTGCATTGGTTTTGAATATATACAGACTTTTTTTATTCCTTAAGCAATACATATAACAATTATTTACATAGTATTTATTTAGGTTTTTAAAATAACCACAAGATGTTTTAAAGTGTACAAAGGTGACAGACTATAAATGCTACTGTTTTATATAAGAGACTTAAGCATCTTTGGATGTTGGTATTGCTGGGGAGTCTGAAACCAATCTTCTATGGATACTGATGGACAACTATATTTGCCTGAGTCTGTTTTCATTTAGTTTGTTTCTTTTCTCTTAAGGAAGAGGAGATATTTCACATGCTCTTTAAAGTCATTTCTTCTTCTTGTGTTCCAGATATATTCATTTTAGACTTTACAGGGTACAATTTTTACTGAGTATCTTTTCTTTTTGTCTGTCTTTTTTTTCTTTCTTTCCTTTTTTATTTTTGCATTTTTAAAAATTTTGTCTTTTTGAGGCAGGGTTTCACTATGCAGTTCAGAATGACCTTGAACTCAATTGGTAGCCGAAGCTGGCCTCAAACTCTTTAAAATCTTCCGCCCTCAGCCTCCCAAGGGATTTCAATTTACATGCCAAGCCCTTTCTTTTTTTTCTACCTTAAATTCTCATTTTTTGGTTCCTAAGTCCTAACCTACTAAAAATGCTCAGCCAACAGATGTATTGATCACTTGCCTAAGTGGGAAGGATGTGGTGACAAGTAAGATACATATGATTAGTGAAAAAGACAACTTTCCCCCATTCATGAAACGTGATGACCCCATCACTCTACAGCCACTATCTTCTTTCTCACTTTCCTTTCATAGCTGAACTTCTTAGAAGGCTTGTTCCTTACTTTGCTGTCTCTACCTTTCACTTTCTTTTGCCAGATCTATCAGCAAGTCTCTCTTTTGCTAAATCCAATATATAATTTAAAATCCTGATCTGATTTCAGGCTCTTACAAGCCCAGAAGCCTCCTCATCACTCTCATCTTTTTCAAATGCTACCTATTTCTGGCATATTGCTCAATTCTATTTAAAAGAATCTTTTTCCTTGCTTGAATGCTCTCTTATAGTTTCTTGCTAATTGTACTATTCTTGTTCTTTAAATCTTAGTTTTATCTTGGGTTCTGAGGACACTTTCTGTTCTATATAGATTTTCCCTGGGCAGTCTTATTTCATGACACCAGTTTCTACCTTCTCTGTCAATCTCAAACATACCTATAGATATTTATCTGCCTCTTCCTGGTCTCTCTTCTTTCTGAATTTTAGAACTGTACATCTAGTTCCTTCTTAATCGACTCTCAATTCTTGGTGTTCCTTCCCAAGGCACCTAAAAGTAAGGTCAAAAGCTGAACTCCTCATCTTTGTTTCTAAGCCAGAATTTAGTAATATGGCCCAGGCATGCTTGTTTTTACTATCTTTGGGAGAAATGCAGCATGTTCATTCCTTTATATATTATCTCTGAATGTTTCTACTATAGTGGCTGAGCAGAGTGTCACAAAGACCATATGGCTCACAAAGCTGTTTGGTCCATTATGGGAAAAAAAATCCTGACCCCAGCTCTAAACTTATCTTTCTTTTCTACCTGAGAGAATGGTGGCATTTTCTACACTGTTACATATGCTAATCATTCATATGCTGAAATCATTCTTGATTAATAATTTAATAGCTTTTGGATCCATTTACTTTTTTCTTTCCCCAAGTTAACTCCAAATTCCAGGTATCATCACCTAGTCTGGATTACTTTATCAGCTTTGTAATTGGTCTCCTTTGTAGCCTTTCTGGCTTCCATCCAATTAATTCTCAATATTTCAGCTTGAGTGATCTTTCAGAAATTCAGAATTGATTGTATGCTTGTCTTTAATAACTCTTAAATGGCCATTTACTTAACTCTGAAATAGCTGACCTTTGATCCATCTCTCAACTGATAATGTCTTGGCCTATGTTTTGCATTTTGTGCTGTCAATCATAGTTAACACCTTTGCAATTCTTTAAACTTCTATAGTTAACTCTGTCATATGTACATGCTTTTATGTTGATTCCTGAGTGTTTTCTTCTCATTTTTTAGGTCTTAGATTGAACAGAAACTCATCACACAGGCATTCCTTAACTGTGTAAGGTAGATTGCCCTCTGCTGTATTTTCCTTTAGTGTTGAACTTAACCTATCAATTTGAAATCATTCATTTATCGATTAAAAAATATTTATGAAGTGTACAGTATTTGTCTGATAGTACTTGAAGTGGTTTGGGTAATGGTAGGAAAAACAAAGTGGATGGTAGAAAGAGATCTACAGATGGAGTTGGCTGGTATGCACTGTGAGAAAACTGATTACTATGCTAAAGAAATTTCAGGAAAATGTGGAAAAATAGATATATTTAAAGAACTTCACAAGAAAATTTAGGTCTATAAAAATAGAAATTATGTAACTGCAAATATAAAAGATGGACTTTATAAAGGTTTGACAGTAGATTAAGCAGAATATAGGATGTTAGAGTATGCATTAGTGTTTCATTCTTTTTTATGGCTTAATAATATTCTATTGTATCAATTTACTGCTTTAAGAAATTCCTCCATCAGTTGCTGGACATTTGGGTTATTTCCTCCTTTGGCTATTATGATTAGTGCTTCTATGAACATTTGTGTACAAGTATTTATCTGGATACCCGATTTTAATTTCTTTTGAGTATAAGCCCAGAAGTGGAATTGCTCGATCATATGAATAATTCTGTGCTTAGATTTCTGAGGACTCATCAGGTATTAAAGTCTTTGTGTAGTCCCCTTCCTCTTTTGTAGTCCCCTCTCTTCAGCTTGGGTACATCCTACAACTGGCTTCCATAACTAACAGAATGTGATAAAGGTGATGGCATGCAGCTCAGGTAGGTTACATTTCATGGCAAAGATGAAGGATGTCACCATACTCACTCACATTACATGGCAAGTGATTGGGTGTCACTCCTGTGATTGTCTTATTCATTATGTAGGGCTCTGTGTAGCAGACCAGAAAATGAGATTCCCATCGCTGGCTTAATGAACTAACTGTCAAGCTGAGGAAGCCCACATGGCACCAAACCATGGGTAACTCCTCAGGACCTCAGGGTGGGTAATTGCCTTCCAGGAGCCAGTAAAAACTTCCAGGAGCTCAGTTATACAGCAATAAGGAAATTTTTCAACTTTGTCAGCCACTTGAATGCACTTGTAGCAGATTTTCCCCCACATGAGCCTCCCAGGAAAATATGGCCTGGCCCACATCCTGAAAGCACATGTGCAGGGCTCTGTGCACTGTGCTGTCTTTGCTTTTCTAGCCCTTTAGCTGTTGAGTGTCAGTTGCTCCTCACTGCCTTTTTCTTTTTTCATTCAGTGCATGGCATTGTACCCTGGGCAATATTTCCAAATCTTTTAATTTTCTATTTTGAAACAGGATCAAAGTCACTAAAATTGTCCAGGCTGGGCTTACACTTGGAATTCTTTGCCTCCCAGAGTGCTGAGACATAGGTGTATCTACCACACCTGGTTCCTCTTCACTTTCTTGTTTGGAGCTGTGTTGCAAGTTTGTGTACAAACTTGCAGGAGTCACTGTGGCTTGTGATCTAGTTAGCCTGAATACCTCTTTCAGGATATTTGTAATTTCTTTCTGACAAGGAATCTGGTCTTTTTAGTCTTCAATTTGGTCTTTAGTCACAAGGATACTGATGAGTCAAAGTTTGAAATAATTCTGGCTCAAGGATAAGTAGCGGAGACCTGAGGGGAGGGTTCAAAGAAGAGACCGTCAGAAGCCCATGTGATGCAGCGATGCTGCACAGTAGATTTTTTTGTTAATAGGTGTAATGTCTCCTTGTAAGAAGGGATTGTTCCCTGACTAAAGGTCCAAAGGTGACGGTTGTGGGCAGGGACATGGGAATGCGAAGGGTGCTATTGATACCTAGAAGTTTGTTGACTCTGAGGAGGAAGTGCTTATATAACAATGGAAGGAATTAAGGTTAATATTGTACCATCTTATCAATGAAATTTTACACATTTATTCATTAATAGTGAAAATTCAAGTGAGTTGAAATGTTAAAGGGGAAGTAGGTACTTGATTCTCTATTGAACATTCCCTACTCTAGTTTCTTCCTTTAATTCTGTTAGGTGATACAGAATAATTATTTTTCCAGTGTCATTTCTGTTGCAGGTATCTTTATCAAAAGACTAGTGTTTAATTCCTGAAGTGGAAACATTTAGTTTTATCTGTAAGGCCCAGATTATTGCTTGACTTTTGTTTTCAAACTTTTTCAAAATGAATAGTATGGATTTGAAAATCTGACTATATGTAAACTAATTTTTAAATTTAGTTTAACTAAACGAATTTTTCCTTGTTTATGAAGTTTTCTATTTATGGCTTGAGACTATTCATATAGAATGGGGAGGAAGCTGGAATCACAGCAACTCCCAGGTTTTTCTCCTGAACACAGCCTGAAGGTTGGTAGCAGGCTCATCCTGGAAGACCCATCAGGCTTATCCTTGCTTACTAGCATGCCTGAACCTATTTTTCACAGGATCTTGTCCAACATTTTCAGTTTTCTAAACCTTTCTGGCTATTTATATGATTTGAGGTTAAGTCATTCTTAGGGCCTTTTTCCCGCTTTTTGTTTAATAGTGTCTCTCTGAGCTTTTACCAGCAATAGGAACCAGCTGATACAAATTTTGGGACTCTCTTTGTCTGTATAGCTTTGAAAGTCATTAGCAGTGCTTTTCAGGTCAGAGTGAGACCTTGGCTTTAATTCAGTCCTAAGGGACTTGCCCTATTTTTTCAGGGGTGTCATTTTAAGAGGTGAGATTGCTTTGCAGGTTTTTGGCCAGGCGGAAGGAAAGGGGAGATCATCAGAAGAAGAAAGAGCAGGGCATGGGGAATGGAGGAGAGTAGACTGGAGAAGGGTGGTTGGATAAGTATTATTAGGCTCTAAGGAATTCAAAGTTTTTCACATTTTCATTTGACTTTTCTTATGCTTTTCCTATTTCCTATAACTTTGTATTCCCATGAATTTTGTAGGGGAACAATTATTAAATCTGAGTATTTTTGAAAGCTTCCTCATTGAATGAAGGAGATTCTAAACACTGTATATTTGGGATTTTGTTTCTTTTTTTTTTTTTGGCTCTAAAGTTTGTTTTCAAGTGAACCATTCATTTTGAAAGTTTCCAGAAGAACCTGCTGTTCCTGATGAAATGATGCCATTTAAAAAGATAAAAATTTCAGTTGGAATTAAAGGTTTAACATATTTAAGGGACAGAAGTCTGGCTCAGACCACACACGTGAGATAAACCCATGAGAATGTCACAGTGGTATATTAAATGTGTTTTTTGTGTTTCTCTCATTGTGGACTCTTAGCCCAGTGGTTTGTTGTATATAATTACAAATCTGATAGTGTGCATGCCTTATTGCTTTAAGATTTGGAGAGGTCTCTCCCAGACCCAAATTTATATGAACAAGTTAAGGCAGAAGAAAATGCTCAGAGTTCATGGGTAAGTTTTCTTCTGTTTGGATTTAGTTTAATGAAATCTGAACTCATCTCCTCAAACCAGCATGAAGATGGATTTAAGGTCCTATGTCTACACTCTTTCATGTGAACTTGACTTATGACTTAGAATAAAAAGTAAATAAAATAAAATAAATGCAAAAGGTATTTTGTTAGTAACAAGGAAGGTTTCCTTTAATAATTCGAATCCGATCAGAAAATCAAAAGATTTCTCATTGTCATTGCTCTTGAAAAGGAGGTTGGAGGCCCATCCTATGTAAGCCTCCTCTCTCCATTTGTGGTGGGGAGTGAGTGAGGGTTCAGGGCGCATGATAGGAGCATGTAGTTGCCAAATTTTGAACTGGGCTATTAGTGGGTCTTGAACAGTTTAGTGAAACCTGCAAGATTTCTTCAATGTAATGGTATCCTGTACTGCAGTAGGTAATAGAGTTGGTATTGTTGGTTTAACAGATTATTTTGATTTTAGGGAGGCTAATATTGAATTTGCAACTTTTGTTCTACTGAATTTGGTAAATACTTTTTATACTTGAAAAAATAGAAGAAAGGAAGTCCTTATCTTTTCAATTGTTTCCTTCTTTGTACTTACTAGATGTAACATTCAGTTCTCAAATACTGATAGATTATCATTATCAGTGTTAAATTCAAGCAAGGTACCTAGCTTTTAATAAGTATTGCCTAAATTAATTTGTTAAGCCACAATTAAACCTTCAGGTTCTAGTTTTCAGATAAACATTTAAAAATTATTTAAAAGAAGTATCCTTTTATATTTCTGGAAAATATCTCTATATTAGTCTTTTTTTTAAATAGTGATTGTTTTATTTTATTTTATTTTATTTTATTTTATTTTATTTATTTATTATCGGTACCAGGGATTGAACTCACAACCATGTGCTTGCAAGGCAGGTACTTATGCCACTGAGCTAAATACCCAGCCCTATATTAGTCTTATTTCTAGTTTATTTTTATTTCTGGCACAAGAGGCTACACATATTTTTCTTTTAAATTTTGTTATGTGGAGTTCTTTTGTAGTAATTTACATTCATTTGGAACTATGCTACTTTTCAGTTTATAGTTTAGATTTATTGGCTAGAATACTTTTGAGGGTGTCTGTGCAGAAAGAGTATCATCCCTCACATTTAGTGCTGAATATTGAATCCAGAACATCATGTGTGTTAGATGAATGCTTTCCCAATCAACTAACTATACTATACTATACTATACTCATATCTATACTATACTCCCTGCCCCATATAAAGGTTTTTTCATACAGATAAAGAATGCAAATTTTTGGACTGTTTTATGATGTTAACAGTTTGCACTGACAGAACACATATACTAATTTTAATATAGCTAATTCTTACTTTAGTTCATAGAATTCTTTAGCCTGTATCTTTTTTCTCTCTCTTTTTTTTTTTTTTTTTTTACTTTTTGAGACAAGATCTCACTGCACAATTCAGGCTGGCCTTGATTTTACTTTGTAGCCTTGGGTAGTCTTGAATTTGCAATGATCCTCCTGTCTCAGCCTCCCATGTACTAGGATTACAGGCATGTGATAGGTTCTGCTAGCCTGGTGCTTAGCTATCTGTAACCTGACATCTGCCCAACTTGGCACCCAACCCAAAGAAACAACTTATGTCTCCAAAAGTAACTTCTTTTTTTATTTTTATTTATTTTTATTTTAAAGGTAGTAGAAATACAACAGAACAAGACAGAACAAAGCCAATTGAGACAGTGCAGCAAATTTGGTACAGAAGTTCACAGCAGGTTAGCAGGATAACAGGAAAAGGTACCATAGTATGTCTCATTATCTTCACAATAGTTGTCTAGTCAATTAGGTATAGCAAAGTCAAAATAAAGACAGAACATTATAAAATCAATCAAAAGAGAATATTGAATAGAATAAAGCAATTAATCATAATGAAACAAAACTGAAAACAACACTTGCTTTCAAAGAGAAGATAGAGGAGACCCCCATGTTTGCTATATTGCATACAGTCATCCTACCAAGAGATGTTCAGACCTCTGTCCCCATTTGCTAACGGGGGGTGGTGGTGGTGAGGGAATTTGGGATGTTTGATTCCAAGCCCGCACACCTGTAGGCTCACAGGCACCACTACTGATCTCTTCTTGGCTCACGCTGGAGGAAGGTGCTTACCAAGAGGACGGCCGGCAAATTGCTTCTTTGTGCAGCCTCCTGGGTTCCACCATGGCCATGGCCGGATATCAGGGGTGGCTCTCTGGTTCTCCTCTTGGCTCACGCACTCCTAACTTCTATGTTCTCCTTCTCATTCCAGAGGTAAATCTTCCTCTCCCTTTTTGCACGACCATTGAGCCTTTCCAATTCCAAGACTCCACAACCACTCAAGGCTCCACCTTCAGCCCCCAGTAAATTTATCACCTGTTTTATACAGACAGATGCTCCTTTAAATCTGCTGTTAATATGTCATTTTGCCCACCTCCCAAGCTCCTCCCCCAGCCAGCACTGGTAGAAGTAGTCTTACTTCTTTGTTCTTGTTGAGAGCCACTGTACCTCTACAAAACTCTCTCATGCCTACATTAAAGGCCTCCTCATCTCTCATTTTGTCTGCACTGCTTCAGAATGAGTGACAAAATGCTCAATCAGCATGCACCGCAACACCCAGTTTAGCCTGTACTATTTTAAAGACTGAATTCTTTTTGTGTATGACTAGATTACAGTTTTTTCCCCCAAGTTATTTTTATCATCAACCTGAGTAAATTAGTAAGTTTTCATTTTTTTCTTTTTTATTTTTTTTTGGGAACTGGGGATTGAACTCATGACCTCACACTTGAAGGCAGATGCATATGCCGCTGAGCTAAATCCGCAGCCCTTTTTTTTTTTTTTGTACCAGGGATCAAACTCCTGACATAGTGCTTGCTAGGCAGGCACTTATGCCACTGAGCTAAATTCCCGACCCCCAAGTGAGGTTTCAATTTGTTTCATTTCTCTTTAAAACTTTTGGTCCTTTCTCATTTGAGTGCTTAGGATATTTTATGGAGGCTGTTACCCACACTCTTTTATTTTTATTTTTTGTAGTGCTAGGCATTGAACAAATGACCTCACATTTTCTAGGCAAGCACTCTACTACTGAACTACATCCCTGGGGCAACTCATACTCTTAAAAACATTGTGTGTAGTGCTTAAGAGATCTTCTGGAACTACTTTCTTTATGACCTGTTATTCACCCTTTTCATTAGAGAAAAACCAGTGTTTTAAAATGTAATTCTTAAGTTGTCATCTTGTATCAAGTATTTAACTAGTTTTATTTAGCATCTTATTGACTGGATCTCAAGAATTTGAGAACAGAGTGAAGAATATGCAGGTGAAGATGTTGAAAGAGGTGAATTAGAATCCCAGCTCACTTAGCCAAGAATAGCATGCCACAGGCTTGATTTCAATGAGCTTAAAATTCCCTTAGGGAGACCAACAACAGTACATCTTAACAATGCTAACTTTAGGGTGCATGGAGCTCATGTATGAGGTGCAATGAAACTAGTTTTATACTGTCATGGTGGATTTTCCTATGGACATGGTAGCTAAGTGATACCTGAAATAATAGTGATGTAGCTAAAAAGCTAAAGTGGCATACAGCTGTTTTAGTAGAAAATGTCTTATTGCAAAAGTTTGATGCTGAGAGGCCATTTGAGCTCTGGAAAACTACTTATAGGGTAAGAGTGAACTATATATAGTAAGAAGAAGCTAGACAAGATAGAGATCCAGATATAGGATCCAGGCCATTCTTTTTTTTTTTTTTTTTTGTACCAGGGATCGAACTCAGGAGTTTGTGCTTGCCAGACAGGTGCTTATGCCACTGAACTCAATCCCCGGCCCCAGGCCATTATTGAGATGTTGGGAGTCTCTGAATAGTTTCATGCAGAAGAGTTAGTATGATGTAATTGTGAAATTAAAAACCACATTTTGGTTTGCCGTGTGGAAAATGGATTAAAACAGTTAAACTCAAGGTTGGTATACAGTGTAGGTTCCTCTTTCTTTAGTGCAGGTAACATATGACAGGAGTGTAAAATAAAGTGTGAGATGCTCCAAGATAGAGGTGTTTAGAAAGATGGTGAATGTTGAATTTACAGGATGATGTGATCTGTTTGATGTCAGATGTGAAGTATGGGGAGAAATCCCCAATGATTATACTGCTCAGGCTGTATTAAGATTCAATTATATTTGCTATGCTGTTTTTACACCTGGTCAAATGTGTACTAAAGTTTAGAAAGATTTGAAAGTACACTTAGACTTCAATATCCTTGGTTTCAATATCCTTAAATTCAACCAAAATGAGACTGAAAGCATTTGGGAAAAAAACAACAACTTATGTTTATACTGAATATATCAAGGTCTATTTTTCTTGTTATTCTCTAATCAATGCAGTATAACAACTATTTGGGTGGTGTTTATATAGTTTTAGGTATTATAAGTAGTGTAGAGATGATTTAAAATATCTGAAAAGATGTGCATAGGTTATATGCAAATACCATTCCATTTCTGTAAGAGACTATGGATTTTGGTATCTGTATGAGGTCCTGGAACCATCTCCATGGATACCAAAGGAGAAGTATATATTAAAACAGAAACTATTCTCTTAGAGTAACTGGAAAACTCAAGTCATTCCTGAGCCAAGATTATTGATAGGTTTTTACAGAGTAGTTGAGCATAACTTTTATGTACAGATACAGCTCTTATTCATGGTGTCTTGAAACACCTTTCCACCCCGTGACCAAACCTATTCTTGGAGCTCATTGAGGAAAGTAAACTCTCAAGTAGCTTCCATATGAATGAGTAGTAAGATTCTCATTCAGAGAGTAGAAAATTGAAGGTTAGTAATTGGGCTGTAGCAAGCAAGAAAGAATTGTAGTCTGGACTATGGATGAGTTAGTTTGATACTATCATCACTATAAAAATATATTGGATGTTTAATATGTGGGGAGAATGATTGTGTTGGCTGTCCTTTGTTGTAGATTTTTCCTTGCTCACCAGCTGTTCACAAATTATCTGATCTTGTGTGTTCTAAGAGATGAAGTTCCTAGTTCTTCTACTATTGTAGTTCTATTATTAGTTCTATGGTATAAAAGTTCAAAGGAGAGGATAGGATGTAGCAATTGAGTCCAGGCAAAAAGAGAACAAACTTGTAGCTTGGGGTGGCAGGCTGCTTATTTTATTACAGACACAAAGCTTAATTGTATGTGTACTGTGGGCTAGGTCCTATTCTGGTATGGTTCAACTTTACCTAATTTCATCTTCCCGGTAATGCATGCAGTAGATACTCTTCTTGTGTCCATTTTACAGATAAAGAAACTGAATTCTAAAGAGGAACACTAGTCACTTGATGACAGTCACAAAATGCAAGCCTGTTGGCCTCAAAGCATAAATAATATAAAGAGCAAAATAAAAGATAATAGAAAACAAGGAGATAGATCTTTTGCAAAAGGAAAGGAGATCATGAGATGGAGGGAGGATGTGAAAAAAGAATTGAGATGTGTCATGTACCTGTTAATTCCCCATGATGAATGTAATCATTATGTACAACAAACATATATTAATAAAAATAATAAAGTAGTTTAATATCTGTAAATTAAAATACATTCCCCCTGTCTCATACTAGAGATTGAACCCAAGGCCTTTGCACTGAGCTAGAATTCCCAGCCCTTTTTAATTTTGAGATAGGGTTTCACCAAGTTTCCAAGTTGCCCGGGCTGAATTTGAGCTCTTAGTCCTCCTGGCTCAGCTTTCTAGAGTGCTGGGATTTCAGAAGTGCATCACCAAGCTCCACTTTCTTACCTTTTAACATAACTTTAATTTGTAACTCTTCTATTTGAAAACTTATTGCCATGTGAAGTTTAATTTTTTAATTTAATGAAACACCTCACTTAAAAATTACAAATAAGGCTGGGTATGTAGGTCAGTATTTTAGTGCTTGCCTAGTGTACATATAAGAAAGGATTTCAAACTGTGAAGTTGAAACCTATGTTTCAAACGTTGGAAGATAAATGATACAGTGAAAAAATGTGCTTGCCTGAGAAACAAGGGCAAATATTGGGCTTTGCCTACTATCTGCAGTATTTCACTGGATGTACTTGGTTTTAAACTGAAACCCGACTCTTGAGTTCCTACTCTGAACCACTTGCTATCATCAGTGTCAATCTGAGTAGGCCACCATACACTTTGGATATAACTTACTTGCTTATAAACTTAATGTTCTGAGGCGCTGGGGATTTAGCTCAGCGGCATAAGCACCTGCCTGACAAGTGTGACGTTGTGAGTGTGATCCCTGTTTACCCCCACCCCCCAAAAAAAATTAATGTCCTGGAGATGAGTACTTCCATGGGCATTTTTGAGAGTGTATTTTATCATAACAGACTTATTTTTATGGAAGCTGATGGGTAGGTGCTTATTAAACAAATAATGTGTTGATCTTATGTACCAATTTTCTAAGCTCTGGGGGATTCTGTATAGAGAAAGACAAAGCTAGTCATTTCTCTCATGGAGATCAAATGTGGTGAGGCTGTCACAATTGAAGGACAGGGTGTAATGCAAAATGCAACCACATTGCAGTGGTGTATAAGCTGGAGAGGGAAAACTGGAAATGCTTTCCAAAAAAAGCAGCATTTAGATAACACCAAAAGCATGTCTTGTCTAAATCCAATAAGAATAGTCATTTTTCTCTCACCTAGAATACTTCCACTCACATTCCTCAGGTCCCTCTCATCTCTCAAAATGTTTCTTTGTTCATTTGTTTGTTCCTTCATTTGCCTCTTCTATACTGTTCATTGAAGTCTCCTACACGCTAAGCACTATTCTAGGAATTTACAATACTGAACCATCTAGATAGAGATTTCCACTTTTTAGGAAGCTTACATTTCTAATAAATAAGAAAATAATATGCCAATTCTTCAAAATGCAGCCAGAGTGAGGCTCTTCATTGCTTTGCTTTTAAGCTGAAGTTCACTCTCTTTAATGTGACTTGTAGAGTCCAGCCATTCTGTGTTTTACCATCCTTCTATGAATTAGATCTCTTTTCAAAGTCCCCATGCCTGAAAAGATGCCCAGAAATCTGTTTCTGAATTTGAGATCCTTTTCTTGTCACATATCTTTTTTACCCCTTGTATGTTAAGCCAGTGTCTCTGGAATGAGTTTCACATTCTACTTTTCTTTTTTGATAACAGGAATTGAACTCAGGACCTCTAGCCTACTAGGCAGGTGCTGTGCCACTGAGCTATATCTCTGGCATCGCTAACATTGTTTCTTAACTGTTCAGTGGGCTCAGTTTGAGGTCCATCTTTCCATAAACCTGTAAATTACATGGCAGCTAGGACAATGTCCTGTTGCCCCCCTTCCACCTGCCCCTCGTGTTTTCAGGACCCAGTACGTGGCTTGTCTTAGTGTGAGTTGGTTTGGAAAGGGAAGGAGTTCCTGGCTGAGCTGAGCAGCCATTCTTCCATGTGCAAAGACCAGGAAAGGTGCCTGGTATTCGGGCTGTAGGTCGGGATAGTGGAAAGGGACTGGGACTCAGTAGTGACATAGGCAGGAAGGATTAAAACTTTGAACTGGAAATCTTGAAAAAGTTAGATGAATTTTGAGAATATAGTTTTTTTTTTTAAAAACCCAATCATTTATTAAATAATTTTGAAAACACCTTCAAGCATGGCTGACTTTTTAAACTATAAAAGTAGTATGACTATGAATTTATGCTTCTTAATATATATAAGAAGTTCCTGAGGGTATATAATAAAAGTTCCTCTTCCCCAACTCCACTGGACTCTTTGCTTCTCTTCACTTCTCATCTTCTTTTTTGTCATCTTCGTCTGTTTCTCTCTCCATCCATTCATCGATCCCTTCCCTTCCCTTCCCTTCCCTTCCCTTCCCTTCC